>JAGVVM010001076.1:0-22987 GCA_019149425.1 Psidium friedrichsthalianum | reverse complement strand
TACAAAAACAAATGACAATATTTCCCCCCAACACACACTCACCTTCGAAGATTTCCTTTTTCTAATGGTTGAAACTGATTTTTCTTCTCGACTAACTCCTTACTTAAAAATTGTCTCGCAAATAAAAAAAAATTAGAAAATGTCCTTTCTCACGTCAGGAAAACTTCATCTCTTTCACCCCCTCCCCGCAACACACACATAACCCAACGGAGACTCATAACTGTTCACTAAACAAACATCTTCAGCCATTCAATCTTTGAAAGCAACACTTGTGACAACGCGAGATTCACATTGGATCAACGAGGTTCCATTTCTCCCGACCAAACCCACCTCACCCACCCAGACACCATGTTCCTTCTTCAACATCTGGATGTCTACCCCCCCGCTAAGGATTCCACCCCGTGCCATCACACACCTCAATCCTGACCACAACGTCTTCTTGACACCCCATTCCGCCCTCGTAATTATCACTACTCACGAAACAATTATTAGCGCAGAGGCCACACCCATCGGGGCCTCGACCCGCAAGATAAAATAGTAGACGATCGCTGGTCTGGCCCTAGCCTCCGAAGCCATGCAATAGCATGGCCCCCCTTATGGTGGCCCGGCAACACATTGGTCAGAACTAAGGGCCTTCCGCCCCATCGGACCCCCAGCCAACCCACCCATCCCCCGTTGCCCATCTTTAAGGATGACATATACGCCGGATCAAATGTAAGAAATTACAATTTCCCACCACGAAACAACTAGAGAAATGAATGAGATAAAAAAGTGAATGAGCTACGCTTAGAGGAATGAGTAGTTTCAATGGCCAACCTGGGCAGACTTACTCCACAGAACAACTCGCATCGAAAACAATTGAGTGGCGAAGTGTACGTGATGAAATTGACACCATATCCTATTAACACATAAGACTCGAGACAAGGAATGTCCCTTCACATGCACTGCATAGTCACCCAGCACAGCCCGAGGAGTTGTATTCATGAGAGTGACTCGGCTAGCAAGCTGTGCGGCGACCTCCTAGCATTTCCGAAGCCACATCCCGCTCCATAATGTGGGGCTTATAAAATCTGTCTGTTGTTGCCTGTACGCTCGACCTCCGCTTTGCTGACACGTACGACCGCTACCCATGATCTCTCGTCCCCGTGTCTTGCTGAAGCCTATAGCTAAAAAGACAGATCGATTCCGACACACATAAAAAGTTTTGACTGTTGCTATAAACAAAAAGGGGGAGTTACTAAATCTTTCTACCTAAGACACAAAAACAACTTCATCATTCTCATGTATTACAACCTTTTTGTCAAGCATGCATTGCCATTCTCTAACCATCTTTTTTTATCCGAGCTAGGCAGAACACAGGTTCAAAGGCATCCGATTTTGCGAGCTTAATTGGACTAAACTAACGTGGCCAAAGATCACTTATGCCTAGCCTGCGGATATTCTAAAAAATTCGAGACTAAGGAAAGCATGTTTCTTTCACGGTTTGGGCATTTGTTTTGCCATATTCAGCACATATAATGCTCACCGCGTGATTATGATATGGGATGAATAAAAGAATGGGAAAGAAAAGAGCAGAAGTAAGAAGGTCCAGAAGAATTGATATCTTGGAAAATTTTTATTTTATACGGGCATATGGAAGGAGAATTTTGTTCCTTTCCAAAGGGCCCTAGTTGTCCTCACCTATAAAAGACCCATCAATAGGGGTTGAAAAAGGAGAAAGGGCTTTTCTTTTCTTCTCGTCAGAGGTCTTTCGTTTCCTTTTGTTTCCTGTGGGTGGTCTCCATCCATTATAAAGTGAGAAAGAAAGCAAAGGAGGGCAGAAACAACAAGAGTCCAAAGGGCAAACAAGACAGGGGTTGTCTTCTTCTTCAGTCGGGTCTCCTCTGATTGCGATTGGGATTGGCTTTAGCCGTGCCTTCATCTGCGCAACTACGTAAATTCCAGACGACACAGCAGCACCTCTGAAGACGAGTACCCGCGAGATGACGACACGAACTCAGTCTAGATGAGCCACCTTCTAACATCGCAGGTCCTCCAACGAACCAGCTGCCGATACAGCCTTACAACACAGGACGAGGTCTCTATAATACGTTTTTCTCTATCAAAGTGCACGAAGTTTCCTAGCCGATCGGTCCCCGTTGCGTAAGCTTGAACGTGAAGATTCGATTGATTCGAAATAGGAAAGTGTGTTTTTTTTTTGCAAGATGAGGTAAATATTTCCTATTATGAAATAGAACATTCACTTGCCTATCTTGCCATATTTGATATATATCTTGCATTTCTTATAAGTATCTTGCATCAAAAGTGGATATCTTTTTTCTAAAAAAATTCAAATTGGATTAGGGAAACTTCCTTTCCTAATCCGCAACTTGCCACATAATCGAGGAAGTCTATCTTTAGGATTATTAATGGAATATTCGATTAGGCAAGAATTTAAGTCCAATCGTTAATTGTAGGATTGCTAATTAAAGATTGACTTAAATATTCACGAAATATTTCAAAACTTGATTGATATATCCACTTTCTTGATTGATTTGTTTGGCATATTCACTTTTCTATTTTGATTTGAATTGCTTAATTGTGATATTTCTTTTAGAATATATCTGTCGCATGATATAATCTCGAAAATTCTAAATGATTTGCATTCATTCATTTTCATATTTGAAAAATTGCATATCGTAAAAAAATAGCATCATGTAGATAATTCCATATCTTCTTCTTCTTCTTCTTTTGTAAAATATTTATGTTAGATTGCATTTTAGAATAGAAATTGCATGCCTAAATAGAATTTCATGTTTAAATTAATCTATCGTTAACATATTAGGATTTACGTCAATTCTAACTCTAAAATATGCAAGATAGACTTTGTTTTGACATAGTTCTATTTTAGGAAATAAATTCATCTGAAAATATTTTTTTTTAAAAAATCGTCCATGCCATGTTATCTTTACCACGTCATTTATACCATGTCATACTTGCCACGTCATGTCATCCTTGCCACATCATTTATGTCACGTCATCCTTTGCCACGTCATATTTTCCATGTCATCCTTACTACATCATATTTGCCACCTCATTCTTCCCATGTCATCCTTGCCATATCATTTTTGCTACGTCATCTATGCCATGTCATCCTTGCACATCATAATTCTTGCCATGTCATGTAGGTTAAATCATAGATATACATTTAATTCATGTCATTGCATCTTAGAATAATTTCATGCATTGCATATAGTAGTCATTCATGCATTCATAAAAAAAAATAAACAAAGAAGAAGAAATAATGTTTTGTGTGGCACATATTCCCTTGATTATCAATTAATGTTGCATTCTCAAATGATTTTCATGAAATCAAATGGTACCGAAAGGGCGTTAGAGTAATCTAGCATAATCAAACCCCTAGACTCTTAATCTCTGGTTCGTAGAAGTAATTTAGTTCACATGCTAATTTACTTAGGTTTCTAATCGACCTACCAAAAACGATTAGTGGCCACTCCTATTGAAAATCTTTGCATTTTAAATATTAAACCATAAGTTGCAATTTGGTATAGACTTGGGAGAATCCGAGTTACGTTATTTAAATAATTAACTTGATAATCCATTAATCTGAAAACCCGATTTTTAGGTCGCAACAGCTTAGCGACTCTGCTAGAAAGTGACTTAACTATTCATTTTGAAATTTTTGAAATTTTAAAATTCATGTGCACTTAGATCGAAAAATTTCACAAAAAAAAATCGCATTTTTATTTGGTAATTGGACTTTAGGTAAGTCCTTAATCATGTGTTAAATGATTTTGCAAATGGGAATTATAAGGGGTGGAGCGTTTGAATAACCCTTTGTTGTGCAGATTGTTGTTAGGAATTGTTTGTTTAATTATGCGCAGTTTGAAGCGGTATTTGCATTTAATTGTTGTGCATGATTAATTACTTTAACACTACACCACACATGTCCCATGATCGAACCTAGGCCACTAGTTTTAGGATAGTATTGAGATTGGTTCTAGCGTTCACCGTGAGATCATAGTTGAAAGTTACTCCAAAGTCAATCCAGAATTTTTTTTTTTTCCAAAAATGAATTTCAAAAGTTAGAACTCGTGTTTGATAGGATTATCGAAGCGGGGGTTATAATTTTTAACTCGAGAAGCGGAAGTGAAAAGGCTCGACTAATCCTAATTACGTCGTGGGATCACGACTAATCTTGATTATGTGCGTGAGATTGCCGTTTTATCGCAAGTCTTTCACTTCAATTTGTGAGCCTTTAGGATAGTTAAAATAAGGTTAACTCATGAATCATGTGTATGTCTATGTGATTATTTATTTTCCTATCCCATGGTAAATTATGCTCCTGAACTTCATTTTATCTTATATTATTTTGGGTCGGTCCATGATGACTAGGTTTGTGGCACGTGATCTATAGACAATGAGGCACACCGATATCCGTTTCGTGTACATTCCAAAGGCCGAGTTGAAGCAGATGTGGAGCCGTTTGAGCATCGATGCATGGAGCTATGTCCTTAGCCGTATGGGTCATATGTTGCCACTTTTGGACATCGGATTACAGACTGGGGTCATGCAGGCGCTCGCATATTTCTGGTGCCTGGATACTACTACCTTCATCCTAGGTAAGTACGAGCTCACTCCAACTTTGGAAGAATATAGCTTTGCCATTGAAAAACCCTTGGGTATTGATTTAATTCGTCCTTATGTGGGAATTGATTCGGTTGTCATTTTTGCTATATTTTTAAATATTAGTGAAAAGGAAATGAGAAAAATTTTGAGGGAAAATTGCCATATGTGTCCTTTCTCATTCTTCATTGAACGTTTTTATGAGAGTAATTCATACTTGCAAAGTAGGATTTTTATTCTAGCTTACTTCGGGTTTGTGATTTTTCCACTCTAAAAGAATTTTATTAGTCCATCCATGGCTTGAATAGTTAGGTAAGTTTATAGTGGAATGAATTTTATTAATGCTATTTTGGCCGAGACATTCATATCCTTGACTCATTTTAAGCAAAACTAGGACAAGACATTCCATGCTTCGGTTGAACTTTTGCAAATATGGTTTTTTTCTCATTACTATCTCTCAGATGAGTCAAGAGGAAAACCCAATTGTAAAATTTTAAGAGTTACAAAAACATATTGCTAGATTGTCTTATTTCGAGTGGATTAATTTATTTAAAGATCCGAGTCCCAAGGTTTTTCTATGGCAAACTATATGGTTTCAAGTCTCTGAGGCTCGTTTGTACCATGGTGAGCGGGAGCCTATACTTCTTTTGGGTATTACCGGCGTGACGCGGTATCATCCTCTTTGTGTGATATGGCAATATGGAGTTTTGCAGGATATTCCACCACCTTTAGGGCCAGACACTTTCCAAGTTGAATTCGTTGCGGCCGAAAATTATAGAACCGAGATCAAGCATCTTGATCAAACTTGGCTCTAGTCGAAGACTCGTCCACTATCACTACCCAAGGCGGAGCTCGAGGAAAAGGAAAAGTTTTATCATGCGAAGGCCCGGTACATTCAGTACCATTTCATACCAGCTCATATGCTTCCAAAGTTCCCGTTGGTGATCGTGAAGCCCATTCGTCAAGTTGAGATTGAGGCCTATGAAAAGAAGACGCAAAAGGCAAAGAAACAAATGGAGACTTTGGCTAAGGAGAATGCACGACTTCGGAAAAAAATTTGAGGCCCATTCGTCTATAGATCGTGCCACCATAAAGAAAAGAAAAACAGCTTGATTTTCCATGTTTAGGAGTCTTGTTTCATGTTTAATCACAATTTTGTGACTTTATGAGTTTTTCTTGGCTATTGTCTAGACTGACCTTTTGGTCCTTCGTAATTTTTATGGACTTGTGTGATTTTAATTGGCCCACAAATCTTCATAGAAAACATTCATAAGATCTTAATTAATCACCTCAAAAATTTTTGGATTCATTCAATTCATTTTTCAATTTATTATCGAATTTAAAAGTGAAGGAAAAACTGTCTGGATTCCATAATTTTCCCGACTTCACTTTTGTTTCTCTATTTACCACTAAACAACGCGCTCTTTTGAGAAAAATCAAAACATGAAAGTTGTAGAGTAGGCTTTTAATTAGTGGACTGGAAATTTTCGGATATCAATTCGCATTTTTAATGACCCATTTATCCTCAAAGCCAGAATCAGACAAATCAGTTTTGTGAGAAAAACTTTCGGAAAAAAAAAAACATTAAATTGTATTGATCTATGTGGAATCTTTTGAAACTCAAAACATGAAAGCTGTTTATCATCATCTTGGATATCAACCTGTAACGTTTGATACATTTTTTACCATCATGCGAATTAATACAAATTTTCTTGTAAAAGTCAACAAAACTGGAATCTGCCTGAATTAGTCCTTCGGTTATGTTTTTGGCTTCGTTTTAAAGTCTAGATGTCGTCATGGACCGACCCAGCATCCGTGTTTAGTATACTAATTGTGTTATCTACCTTTTTCAGGTTGAGTCATTACGGATACTCCTCGAGCACCAATCATCACTCGCTCCAAGTCTAGACAAATAGCTGAGCATGCTGAACTGTTGGCCCAAATGGAGCAAAGAATGAAACAACAAATGGAGGAGAAAATGAAAGCAGTCAATGACCAGATAGCCCAAATGAGATTAATGATGGTTGAATTCATGACCAACCAAAGACAATCGCCAACTGCCCCAGCAGCACCTGTGTATAAAGCTTAGACAAGTTTTGATCCCCGGATAATCACTCAAGGCAATGGGACCCATGGTGACATGCCTACCCTTGAGGATGCCTTTTTACTTGGAGTTACAGGTGTCGTCCCACCCCCTGTGAATGTTGTCCCACCTAGAAGCCATGACACAACCCAACCTTTTGGGTATATCGACTTACCCACGGCCCAGATCGTCACACCACCTCAAATGACTATTCCATAGCCTAATGCTATTACTGGGATAATGAATGAAGAAAGTGCAAAGATCATAGCCCTGATGGATAAGATGTTACGAGAAGTCGAGGGCACACATAATATCATTCCCATCGACTTGTGTATTTACTCAAAGGTTCAGGTGCTTGACGAATTCAAGATGCCCGATTTTGAGAAGTATGATGGCACCTCCAATCCCGTTTAACACGGTCAGATGTACTAGGCTAGGATGAACAAGTATGTGGTTAATGGTCCCTTAATGGTTCAAACTTTCCAAGCCAGTTTAAAAGATGCAGCCATGAGGTGGTATACAAACTACGAAATTTATCGTATGGAGGATTGGGAAAAGGTAGCCAATTCATTTGTTAAGCATTTCAACTTCAACCTGGATGTTGTCACCACTAGAACGGATTTGGAGCAGTCGAAAATGAAGAATGACGAGACGATTAAGTAGTATGCCATCAAGTGAAGAAATATTTCGTCTCAACTAAAACCGGTGCGACCCGAGCGAGAGCTCATGAGATTATTTGTTTCTACCTTACCTCAGGTCATGTGGTCACGCATCCTTGGGATAGCAGCCACTTTATTCTGCCACCTCATCACAATGGGTGAGGAAGTTGAGATCGGTTTGAAGAAAGGGTCGTATGGCGATGCCAACTCTAACACTAAACGGTTCCCGATCAAGAGAGACAAGGAGCTAGCCCCACAAGTGAACATGACCTACATATAAAAGCCTCAGGTTCATATGCCCAAGGTCCAGGTCCCTGATCAACAGCAGGCTAATTTTGGTTTACAAAACCAGAGGGCAAATCGGCGTAATAACCGACAATTTACTCCTCTCCTTGGAGCTCCTTCTCAAGTGTTAGCCGTGTTACGGAAGAAAAATATACTGACAACTGAACCATTAAGGCCTAATTATGCTTCTTTTGCAAAGTTTGATCCATCTAAGGAGTGTGAGTACCATCGTGGCGAGCCTAGGCATAGCAGTGATGATTATTGGGTACTGAAGATTTGTTCGAATCGGGAGCATTCTCGTTCCAGAAAAATGGGCAACCAAATGTTCAGAATAATCCATTGCCTAACCATGAGGGTAAGGTTAATGCCGTTTTTGAAGATGATATAGGCCCCCTCAAAAGTTTCAGGGTTCGAGTTTCTAACGTCTTTGATGCCCTAGTTTGGGCCGGTTATTATTAGACGGGGAAGTTGTATCATTGGGTCCAGTGAGTAAGACAATCTTGAGCCTAATGGAACAAAGAATGATTGTATGCACAAGCCAAACCGGAGTAGTGGCTACTACTTCACAAATCGTCATCGACTAGAATAAAGAATTAGTTGCATTAATGGTCCATGGTGAACCTAAGATTGAAAATGAGTTAGTGAAAGGTGAGACAGCTAACGAGATCAAGGCAGACTCTGAATTAGCCAACATTTCCGTCGTGGAAGATGCTTTTGACAATGAACTTGGAATTGTCATACTTGATAGTTTTGTTTTTACCTCGCCCCAACCTTTTGCATATAACGATGATAAAACAGTGCCTTGGTCTTATGACCTCGAATTGGCCTTGGTAACAAGGTCAGGGGGCACCTTTAATGATCCACTAGCCAATCAGGTTACAGATAAGGAAGCGAAGGATTTCTTGGCGGTCATTAAGGCAAGCTAATATTGTGTGGTTGATCAACTACGCAAGTATCCAACTCAGGTTTCTTTACTGGAGCTCCTCCAGTCCTCCGAGAAGCACCGAAGCTCTTTGATGAAAGTGTTGGGAGAAGTCCATGTACCCGAAGATATCGACGGAGACAAACTGGAGAATTTTGTTGGGACAATCCTTCCGAAAGATTCGATAGTGTTCGCTGATGAGGAGATCCCGACCGAGAGAAGGGGTCATAATAAAGCTTTACACATCTCGGTCAAGTATAATCAGACTCAAGTGGCCCGAGTGCTGATTGATAATAGGTCAGCTTTGAATTTGTGCTCTTTAGCTATGTTGAATCGCTTGGGCATTAATCCAGCCAAGATGCAAGCGTCAAAATTGTCAGTCAGAGCTTTTGACAGGATGAGGAAGAGTGTGTTGGGGCATATCAATTTAGAGATACAGATCGGTCCTTCTACATTTGATGTTTTGTTTCAGGTATGGGACATCCCCTCAGCTTTTAATCTTTTGCTGGGTCATCCATGGATCCATAATGCTGGAGCTGTACCATCTAGTCTACACTAGAAGGTTAAGTTTGTGGTTTAACAGAAGCTGGCCATTGTTCACGGAGAAGAAGATTTTTGTATCTATAACGAGATGGCTATTCCGTACATTGAGCCGGATCATAATGAGGAGGATTCTTACCACTCCTTCGACTTAGTGCACACCATTCATGCTTCCCCAAAGAGTCCCTTGCCAATCCCTAAGCTATTCGAGGCCTCTATTATGGTCGTTAAGGTAATGGTAAACAATGATTTTGAACCTGGTACTGGATTCGGCAAGTATGGTCAGGAGATTCGCATCCCAATTGAAGCTAATGGGCAATCCCATACAGCCGGTTTGGGATATCGTGGATATGGCCGATCTAGACACCGAAAACGTGGCTCAATAGGCCACGGCATGCCAAAGTGTAGTCCTTTACCACTGTCCTTGAGCGAGACCTTTCACTCAGTTGGAATAGTTGATGGATACGATAATCTGAGTATGTTTGAAGATGGTCTCAGGATAGTCTTCCCTAGCTCACCGAAAGACCAGGATCTTGAACAAATGGTACTTGCTGATGATGATGATGGCATACCTTACTTGGCAGACTGGTTCGATGACTTGACCATCGCGGCTATATTTGAAGACCATATGAAGATTGATGGAGCCCTTGAAGATGAACCTTATACGGTGCTCAAGCTTTCGAAACTATCTGTTAATGCCATATGCAACGATCCACTAGAGGGTTTAGACTCAAAGTAGCATCTTTTTATTTATGCATCCCCCTGCGTGGGAACTTTTGTGGCTTTCTTAGGATTTCCTTTTCATTATCGCACTTTAAGATTTCTCTTCCAATAAGATGTAATTCATTGATTTGATATCAATAAAATTATAGATGTTTTTCAGTATCTCTTGAATCTTGTCGAAGTATCCCAAACTAGCTCGATGACAATAACCAACGATCGAACAACATGGTAAGAACCGAGGGTTGGGCTTCTTCAAGAATTCTCGTCCCGTGGTCTTCGAAAGCAAAAGAATCTTTGAAAAGGCACCAAAATTGCTGGGCCAGTACATGTCTAAACCCTGTTTGTCTTTTTGATTTCGATACTTTATGTCTCAAAGGCAAACATGAGGAAGGGAATATGGTGGATCCTGAAATGTGTAGTGCTTACGATTTGGGAAGTTCAAACGAGTTCGATCTTGAAGTTGAAGAGGTACTATGGAACCTTGAGTAACATGAGAAAGCTAAATCACTAATCATTGAGGAAACAATATCAATCAATCTCGGTGACACAGAAAACCCCAGAGAGGTAAAAATCGGGACTAGTCTCCCTGAGGAAATGGTTGAAAGACTGACAAAGTTGCTGAGAAACTACTAGGATATTTTCGCTTGATCATATGCAGATGTGCCTGGTCTTGATCGATCGATTATTGAAGATTATTTTCTGACAGATCCTTTGGTTAAGCCTAAGAAGTAGAGGCAGTAAAAAGCTAAACCTGAGTTGGCAAAGAAAATCGAAGAGGAAGTCATAAAACTCATTGATGTCGGATTCATAAAAGTTACTCAGTATCCTACTTGGGTAGCTAATATAGTTCCCGTATTGAAGAAGGATGGTCGTGTTCGGGTCTGTGTGGACTATTGTGACTTGAACAGAGCTAGTCCGAAAGATGATTTTCCGCTCCCACATATCGATGTACTCGTGGATAGTACAGCAGGATTTGAGCTGTTCTCGTTCATGGATGGTTTCTCAAGTTATAATCAAACCTTGATGAACGAGGATGACAAAGAAAAAATAGCGTTCACTACCCTTTAGGGAGTATTCCATTACAAGGTCATGCCCTTTGGCCTCAAAAATGCTGGGACAACATACCAATGAGCAATGATTACTTTGTTCCATGATATGACACACAAAGAGATCGAGGTCTATGTCGATGATATGATTGCAAAGACTAGGCATGGAAAAAATCATATAGAAAACTTGACGAAGCTATTTGAAAGGCTTCAAAAATTCAAATTGCGTCTTAACCCGGCCAAGTGCGTGTTCGGCACCAGTTCAAGTAAGCTGCTAGGGTTTATTGTCAGTAGCAAGGGCATTAAGATTGACCCATCCAATGTTAAAGCTATATATGAGCTCAAACCGCCAATGACTGTCAAGGAAGTTCGGAGTCTCATGGGCAAACTAAACTACATTGCCCGATTCATCTCCTAACTGAGTGAAATCGCTAAGCCATTTTTCAAATTACTCAGGAAGAATGCACAAATTAAGTGGGACAATGAATATGAAGAAGTCTTTGAAAAGTTGAGGGAGCACCTCATAAATCCATTTGTACTAGTCCCGCTAACACCAGGGTAACCTTTAACCCTGTATCTCACAATCCATAGTGAGTCTCTGAGCGCAATGCTTGCTCAAGAAAATCAAGACGACGGAAAAGAACGGGCCATATACTATTTAAGTAAGAAGTTGACAACCTCTGTATTAAATTACTTTGAAGTGGAAAAGACATGCGCAGCGCTGGTTTAGGTGCTACATAGGCTACGGCAATATACTTTGCATTATCAAGTACTTTTGGTGACGGAATGCGTGATCCTATCAAATATTTGCTGAATCAACCCCCTTAGTCGGAAAGCTTGCTTATTTTTGAGTTAGACATATAGTACCTGTTACAAAAGTCAGTTAAAGGACGAGTCATAGCTGATGTCCTGGCTGAAAATTCAAGGAAAAAATGAAGACATCTATTACCCTGAGAACCGAATCATGGCGGTGGATGATTATACTTGGACTATGTACTTTGACGGGGCCGTGAACTTATCAGGATCAGGCATCGGAGCAGTCTTAATATCCCCAGGTGGGTAACATTATCTAGTAGCTGCGAAATTGATTTTTCCTTGTACCAACAAATAGCCGAGTATGAAGCATGCATTCTCAGGTTATAAGCTACAATTGAGATGAGGGTGGCCCGACTCAAAGTATTTGGGGATTCAGCTTTAACTATTCTTCAGACCGTTAGAAAATGGAAGACACAAAATGCTAAACTACTCCTTTATCATGAATATTTGGATAAGTTAGTAGACGAGTTTAATGATATCCCATTCGAGTACCTACCCAAAACTCACAATCAGTTCGCTGATGCATTAGCCACATTATCATCAATGTTACAAGTCACCAATGGACTTGAGGTGGAACAATTGAAAATCGAGGTATTGAGAAAGCTGGCTTACTATATGATCGTGGTTGATGAGCTAAATGGCAAGTCATGGTACCATGACATCAAGACTTACATCCAGAAGCAAGAGTTTCCTGAGAAAAGTACCACATATGACTAAAGGTACATAAAGAAAATGGCCTCGAGATTCTTTCTGAGTAGAGAGAATTTGTATAAGCAGTTTTTCGATTCAGTTCTTTTAAGGTACATTAATTCCACTGAAGCAGTCCATCTTATGATGGAAGTGCATGAAGGAGTTTATGATCCACACATGAACGGCCACATGCTAGCTAGGAAAATCATGAGGTTGGGTTATTACTGGCTTACCTTAGAAGCCGACTGTATTCAGCATGTCCGAAGCTGTCATAAGTGTGAGATTCATGGTGAGAAGATCAATATTCCTCCGAATGAGTTGCATAAGCTATCAGAGCCTTAGCCTTTCTCTATGTGGGGCATCGATGTGATCAGCCCCATTAACCCAAGGGTATCCAATGGGCATCGTTTCATCCTAGTCGCTATCGATTATTTTTCTAAATGGATTGAAGCAACATCATATCTCGTGGTCACCGCAAGGAATGTAGTGAAATTCATTCGTCGGATATCATTGCTCGATATGGTTCGCCTAAGGCTATAATTACCGACAATGGATTGAATTTAAATAACAAGCTGGTTGATGAGTTATTCAAGAAATTCAAGATCAAATATCTGAACTCTTCCTCATATCGTCCTCAAATGAATAGAATAGTGGGAACAGCTAACAAGAATCACAAGAAGATCTTAGCCAAAACTACTGAGAACTACCGACATTGGCATGAGCGGCTACCTTTTGCACTTATGGCATATCGGACTTCAATTCGAACCTCGACTAAGGCAACCCCATATTCTTTTGTGTACGGGATGGAAGCTGTGTTACCAGTTACAGTAGAAATCCCTTCCTTGCATATTCTTTCTCAAGTCAAGTTGACTGAAACTGATTGGATCCAACAACGGATGGATCAGTTGAATTTGATCGAGGAGAGGCGGCTCAAAGCCTTATGCCATGGCCAGTGCTACCAGTAGAGGGTTCGCCAAGTCCATTAATAAGAAGGTTCGATCTCGATATTGTTAGGTAGGTGACCTTGTTTTGCGAAAGCTATTGCCAATAGATCCACTTCCAGAATGAAAATTTCTCCGAATTACAGTGAACCGTATGTCGTGAAAAAGGTACTCCAAGAGGTGCTTTGATTTTAGCTGAGATGAATGGTCGGATGTTTACCGGTCCTGTCAATTCTGATGCTGTAAAGAAGTATTACATGTTTATAGGATGGACAGATGCAAATGGCAGAACTCCACAGAAAACTGACGAAAAATTGAGCAAGTGTGTCTGAAATTACAATTTTTAAGCCTCAACTCTCAAAATGTTTTCAGTGCAAGCATAGAAGAACCCTAGGGTTTATATCAGGAGAGTGTCGGCAGAGCTGTCCTAACGAAAGTAACTATATGGGGACTCAGCTTTCCGAACACTCCCGCTCAATGGTGGGGCTACGACCTTCGCACCCACGAGATAAATCTTTGTTTGTTGTGTAGTCGACAGCTTTTGTGAGTACGTGTAGCGCCCAGAACGCTACCTCAAGGCTTACCACTTCCATACCCTTCCATCGACTTGGCTCCTCACCGCCTTCCATTAGCCTCATCGTCTACATCGTTCGATCCAGTGTTAAACCTACACATCTGAAAAGATAATCCCCAACAGGGGTGAGCTAACAGCTCAGCAAGTTCATCCTCTAAATCTCGCTCAGGATACTAGATACTCTTAGATCGAACCCTAAGCATGCAATTCACAATTCGCAAGATATTCAACCAGGCATAATTCAAAGGAATGGACAATGTAGACACTACGAGGCACAGTTCACAACATTACAACTCAGGCGATCTATAAACATAGACACAGTCATATCAAATCCTTGCCCCAAATTGTGTTTTGAGCCATTCACTTTGGCTCTCACACAATTATTCACCAGAATTACTCTTTCTCTGCCCTTGTCAACCAAAACTCGCATTTAAGGTTCATAGGGACTCAATCTATGGCCACGATTCTACATGACCAGCCCATAAGCATGTAATTTCAACCCATATACAACCCTCAAAGTGTCACGACTAGCGACCCAACTTATTAATTGGGTCCGTTTCCACCCCAATTGATCCCAATGCTCAAAATTCAATGTCTAAACCACCTCAAGTCATCCTCTAGATACAAAATCAGCTCAAACAGAATATAATCAGCCTTAAACCGAGTGCGAACAGCGCAGCATATCCTCACACAGAACCATTCACCATAAATATCGCCAAATCCGTCAAATTTTCTAAACCGATCTACCTCGGATCACATCCTAGAGTCAATCCATGAATAATCCAATGCCCTACTCAAGATTTAGAAGTAGAACTCACCTAAACGAAGCTGAAACAGGGCTGAGAAAGCGGCTGGAAGCAGCGATGATTAGCGACGCACGGCGGAGCACAACAACGACGACGGATTCCGGTGGATTTAATCCAAACCGGGGCTGTTCAGGGGCTGAACCGACATCAAAACGAACTAGAAATCATATATTTGACATGAAATGAGATCTAGGGGCAGCCGGGGTCGACATATATCAATTAGAACCAAAACAGAAATTCGGCACCCAGAAAACAGTTTCGTCGACTGATACGAGAAAATACATTTGAAGGGTCAAACGACCTCGGATTGAGACGATTCAAGTTGGGTTAGAACCGTAAGACATTGAACTACAACATATCCAAAAATTACGAGAATCCAACTTACAGATTTTTGTCAGCGGCCGGTTGAAGTCTGCAGCCAGAATTTGGAGCCAAATGAGAGAGAGGGAGAAAAGAGAGAAATGGAATGGGAAGCTTGCGTGAGTGAAAAAGAAATGAGGAGAGAGAGTGGCGCTGCTGAGTTTAAGAGAAAGAGAGAGAGAGCCTTTATTTTCTAAAATAATAATAATAATAATAATAATAATAATAATAATAATAATAATAATAAAATATCTCGGTTACTATTCATCGATTTGACCAAAAGTTGGTCAAAGCTTATCCAATCTGGTCAAAACTTGGAGAGCAAGTTTGACTGGTCAATCCTCAAATTCGTGCCAAAACGGGACTGATTGGGACTGAATCGGTGTTATTTGGCTCAATCGCGAAGGAAAATGACTCGAGATGATCTCGGAAAATTTTTCTAACTTCGCTAAAATTCATCTCACACCCTAGCCACTGAATCTAGAGCAAATCGAGGACTCGACAGAAATTTCTAATTTTTTGCCTTCCTTCTCTGCACTCCGAAACCAATTAGCTAATTTTCAAACCTTTCAAGGCGATGTCCAATTTTTGTCTCTCAATCCTCGAAAATCTAATATTATTTATCTTACAGACAATTGAAATTCGGGATGTCACAGTACGCCCACATGATTTCCGCTGTGTCTTGGGCCAAAGCTGTGTAAAAGAGGTGTTGACACCTAAATTTTTGATAAAGGGGTAGTAATGTTAATTACTTTTGATAGAGGTTGTGATATAGGGAATCAATTGGGTTTCGTTGATTCTGGACTATGCAGGTGATCTCACGATAAAAGGAGATCTTTGACAGGTTATGTCTTTATGCTTGGTGGTTCCGTAGTATTTGGAAAGGCAACTTTACAGGATACAGTTGCTTTATCTACCACCCAAAGCAGAGTACATGGCTCGCCGGAAGTAGTAAAGGAAGCTGTTGGTTGAAACGTTGGGTACAGAACCTTGGGGTGAATCAGGAGAGAGCCTCCGTTATCTTTTGTGATAACAAATACAATCCAGTTGTTCAAAGAGCGCAATGTATCACTGAGAGAACCAAAATATTATCGGACATGCGTATCACTTTGTGCATGATGAGGTTAATAAGGGTACAAGTACAAGGAATAAAGTGCCTACGGCAGATAATCCAACCAAAATGGTGACCAAACCAATCCCTTGATCTAAGTTCAAGCATTGTTTGAACTTGGATTTAGTGTTTCGCATTTGAGTTACGTATGTAGAGTCATTGCGTTTACAATCCCTGATTTCCTATATTGAGTACGCTCACGTAGGCTTAAGGATGTGCGTTATTGTTCTGCACATTAGCGGATGGCCTGTGTAGTCGACTCTTGGTGTGAGGAAGAGGCGTCTTGTGATGTTTGATAAAACGTTCTTTTGAGAAATTTGAAGTTAAGGTGGAGATTTGTTATATTGACTTTCAAATTAGTAATAAGGTCTATTTCGGGACCATTAACTTTATTTAGGATTTTTTTAGAAGGGCCTATAAAAGGAAGCTGTTGTATATATATTGTAATGCTTGTTTTTGATTTTCCGAAACACTTTGTTTTTCACTTCTTCTTGTTAGATATGTTGATCTTGTGATTATACATTGGTCCTCATTATTAAAGATAGTGAAACCCCTCTCTCTCCTTTGGTTTTTTCCATTTTGAGTTTTCCACGGCAATCAATCGTGCTCGTACGCTTTAAATTTTACTTCATCATTCGCTATTTCGCACTTAAATTTGTGCATCTCTCTTGGTGTTTTCCACAACAGCATCGGCATCGGCTTCATTTTGCTGCCTCTTTCTCTCTCTCTCTCTCTCACCTTACACATGCGTGTGCTCAAGGAGCAATAAAAAACATGAATCATCAAGCTCACCTCATTTCCCCACTCACTGCTGCCATCCATCTTCAATTGAAGTTCACTCATGCGGGCCACAAGCTCGCTTCCACGCTAGCATTAGGTCAAGTTGGTTCAACTCACAAATTGAATCGAACCAGCCTTATTAGTTCCAAGTCGAACTTGTAAGCTATGATTTATAATTTTAAGTAGCCCCACAAGATCATGACGTATAGATATGCGAATCACAATATATAAAGTAGAGTAATTAATGTACCTTGTTTAGGATCTATTGTTCTTTATGTGGGATTGCGATGTATCAATACTCAAGACTTCTCCTCTAGAACCCTTTTAGACACGAGTTTCAATGAGACGGCCCTTCACGTATCGATTTTCTGATGATTTTTTATATAAGGTTATGTGAGCATTAGGGTTTAGATGAGAGATTTGAGATTTCTATTTATAAAGTTTATAACCTATTCCCTCATTTTAGATAAGATTTAGCTCAGCCTACACTATCCATCCACATATAAGACTAAAATAGGAAACTATATATCTTTTCTTTATTAGACCAATTAATAATTGCAATAAAAATTAATAAAACCCAAATAATAATAAATCTTACATTCTCTCACTTGGATTATATCAATTAAAATTGTACTGTATATGCGCATCTTTATATTGGTCTGGAGATAATTCTTAATAGTTAATCCAATCCCAAAAAGTTTTAAATTCCGAATGATGACAGTAACTGTTGAATCTAGCAATATCACCTAGAGGGGGGTGAATAGGTGATTTAAAGAGATTTTAATGATATGATGCGGAATTAATAATCAAATCAAAATGTATGCAGAATCAAAATCTGAACAAGTGAAATTAGAGATTCTAATTGTGAGCAAATTATGAATCTGAATGCAAATATGCAACTTCTGAGCAAGCAGATTCTGAATGCTAAGGCTGGCGTGCAAAACACAAAGATCAGAGTTATGAGATAGAGAAACTTGCACACAACAGTTATAGTGGTTCGGCTTATATCAAGCCTACGTCCACTCTCCCACGCTGACAGCCGATAGGCTGATTTCCACTATATATAATTGAGGATTACAAGAATCTGTATGCTTCTCACACGATAACACAATAGCCTCTCAACACATGTAAGTGGTGTCTCTCGTGTACAAAGAATAATCGCAAGTTTGAATCGCTCAAAGCTTTGGAATTTTTAGTTCGTCACACTGCCCAATCGTCTTCGTTGATCCTCTTTTATACTCCTCTAACCTTGAACTAGCCGTTGGTCAGGTGTCCCAAGGATCGCTCCTCAATCATTGATTGATCGTCATCAACCTTGATTAACGGAGACTGTATCAGAGAAGATCTTCTAGCCGTTGTAACAGAGTCTGAACGCTTCAGAGTCAGTCGCCCATACAACTGAGACTTCAGCTTTCCATAAGTAGAGTCAATCCAATCTTCAATATTCTTTGTATATGGAAGGTGTCATCCAACTGTAGATATTCTCCTGATTTGATGAGACAAGAATCCAGTCAATCAAATCATACAAACTTCCATAGATATCCTAGCCGTCTCGGAAACCTGCCATACGTGGGTCTTCAGAGTCTCTTATAAGACTGAGTCTGAAATTGTGTCTGAACATACTTCAGAGTCAGTTTACAACTGAAGTTCCTCTGATTCACTTCAGAATTAAGTAACGACTTTTGCTTCTGGAGGATCCTTACTGATGAGTCACATAAATCTTCTAGCCCATAGGTATTCAGATGCAGCTTCCTTGAAGTCTTTAAACGGAACTCTTCTTCATCTGAAGGCTTCAGAGACAACGCTCATCCTTCAGAGACAATTCCTCTTTCATCTGAACACCTTTACTTCTACAGACTTAGAAGTAGATACATGACATCTCTCTCTTGAGTCTGAACATCAGATCTGGATCTATATGAGCTTCTTTTCACAAACTCATCTCTGCAAAAGCAATTTCAATGTGTTAACTTAATTCTTGAATAGAAAAGGAAAGTTTTGTCAGAGTCAAAACATTCAGAGAGACAAACTTCTTCAACAATCTCCCCCTTTTTGATGATGACAAAACTTCCTCAATATAAGCATTATTAAAAAAATGTTGTAACGAAAGATAATGTGAGAGACAGTATGGTTCTTTTTAAAAGACGAAATGAATCGGTTTGCTTGGTTGCGTATGTCTTTGCGCATGAAACAAATGTTCTTTGTCCATCTGCACAATATGCAAATACAAAAGTCCTTCTGTTCACCATACCATGTGTTGTTCACCCTGCAAATAAACTTCTCCCCCTTTTTGTCATCAACAAAAAGATAACTATGCAAGCAGAAAGAGGAATAATAAGGATAACAAGCGAGTTTCATACATATTCAAACCATAACACAGAAACGATCAGTTTAAAAACAAAGTTTTAAACAGACTTGGATGGTTTTGGGGGGAAGAAGATGGAATATCAGTCTGCTTTTTGTCTGTCTTCTTGGAGGATTCTGCAGGTTTTTCCCATGGACCAACGAGAACCTCATAATCCTTGACAGGGTCGACTGGTGGTGCAATTTTACTGCTTCTTTCATCTCGGACCAAGTGTAAGAAGAGAGACCTGCTATTTCAGCACAGAAAAGGCGACAGTACTTGTCAAGCATTGCTTCAAATTTGTTCATCCTCTTCTCAACCTTCTGTTCCAACAGATCAATCCTCTGAATCATCTCAGCCTTGAAGAGATCAATTTCCTTCTGAATCTTCTCGTGAAAAGATTTTGTTTCCAGCAGCTCCTTCAAAATGGCATCTAAGTTTGTAGCTGGATGGAGTGTACTTGCAGAAGATGGCTGATTCTGAGCTTCTGGCTGGGTTGTTTCTTTGATCAGGGCAAAGACCTTCTCAAGACTAACCTCCCCTGAATTTGAGAAGGGGTTTCGTCTGAAGTTTCTTTGGCCTTGTCTGATGAAACAAAGGTCTTCATCTGAACTTCTTCAGCAGATCTGTCCTCCTGAACAACAATCTGAATTTCTTCAGGGTGCGGAACATTTTCGTCGTCCTGTTGTTCGATCAGATGATCATCCTTTTTATGAACGGGAGACAAGCCTGCACTTGAATCAACACCTGCTTCTTCTATCTGAACAGTGGCTGCTTCAGATGCTATCTTGACTATTTCTTGCATTATAACAGAATCTGCTTCTGATGATACCTGGTCAGCTTGTCTTCCAGACATTCCTCTTGATCATGAGTCTCAGGTAGGCCCTGATCTATAGGAACCTCCTGCTCATCAGCATGCTCTTGTCCATCCTTGCTTTGGTCATCGACCTTGACCTCTTCTTCCACCTTATCACCTTTCTTGGGTGAAGCAGTTGGAGTGCTCTCATCATCCTCAGATGAGATTTTCTGTTCTTCCATTTGCTCCTGCTCTTTCTCCTTCTCTGTCTCTGTCTCTTGCTCTTCTTCTTCCTGTTCTGCATCCTCTGTTCCTTCTCTTCTACTTCTTCTCCTTCTTCTGTTTCTTCATCCTCTTCCATCGACAGCACTTCATATTCTTCAGAAGAAGATTCACTCTGGACAACGACTTCTTTTCCTTCTTGGCCATGGTCTTTCTTCTCTTTGCCGACCTTTCAACTGTTCAGATTCCAACTCAACCAGAACCTTTTCTTTGTTCCTGTTATACCATTCTCCATCCACTTGTTTAAAACCCATTTTCAGTATCATACTCTCACCTGCAGTGAGAATCTTGCTGCGCTCTTGAGTTAGTTCTTTAAAGGGTGGAATCTTATGGTGGTTGAGGATCATCTGAATCAGTCCTGCATAGGGCAACTGCCCTTTTGCTTATGCACTGTTCTGTACATATGCAGGATGACAGTGTGTGCAAGAGAAAAATCATACCCTGTAACCAGTGCCCACATTAATTTGGCCTCATACTTGCTGATATCAGTTCTGGAGGTTGCTTTTGGCCTCAAGGATTCAATGACGATCTTATGCATGACGAGGTGCTTCAGAGGGAAGTCATTGTAGGCAATGTGTGCCTTTGAGTCTCGGCTGTAGTGCTCCTTCCCTGATAAGTAGGCATATGCTTCCTCTGGCTTGATGTCAATGGGCTTGAAAGCCCTCTTCCTTACTCCCATCAGTTTTGCCAACTCATGCACATTCAGATGATATACTTCATCTCCAATGTTGTAGGAGATGGACTCAAAATCTGTGAAGGAAATTGTTGAGTAGAAATATGCAACAAAGTCAGGAAAAATTGGAGTCCTTGTTGACAGAAAATTTTCCAACTTCATCTCAGTCAAGTGTTTTCTTATGGGAATTCCAGCAGCATCAAAGTAGTCCAAATCAAACACTCTGTGGGGCATAACACCTCTTTCCTTCAATGCCTCAAACTTTTCGATATGCTTTTGAGATACAAACAGGGTGTTATCAAAGTTCTTCTCCCTGGTCCTTCGAAACAAATTCCTTTTGAAGTTTCTGAAAACAACGTCATCATCTTCATCAATCTTGCTTTTTGTCTCATCATCACTCACTTCCACAACAGGTTCTCGGATAGTCACTCCCTTTGATGAGGTCCTTTTAGGTTTGGTAAACAGGGACCACAACCTTTTCTTTCCCTTTCTTTGACTTTGGGGACTAGAGACAGCAATGGGAGTTACAGTACGAAGAGGCATATCCACAAACATCAAAAAGTCCTTTTCGGTTGAAAACTTGTGAAGATTCAGCAATTTCTTTACCATTTCATCATTCTGACCTTTTTTTTAAAAGCATCGTACAGGGGCTTTACAGAATGAGCGAGAGCCACTCTCTCGTCAAACACTTCCTCAGTCATCTCTACAGCGCTCGAAATCGTACCTTTGGTTGGAGAGCTTTCCCGAGATCTCGTTCCTTGAGATATTCTCGAGGATTCCTTGTTGCCTTTTCACTCTGAGTACCAGCTTTCTGGATGAGGAGGACGATTTTGGAGACATTGTGAGAAAGATTGGATTTTTATGAGAATCGAAGGAGGAATGTTGGAGAGAGAAAATGAGAGATTTCTTTTGAGATGGTCGAAAGACAGGCGTGAAGGAGTGCAATGACGAAGTAGGGTTTTGTTTGAGAAGAGAGACGGTTTTATTTCAAAAAGTTTTTGAAAATGCCTAGACGGTTATTTTTGAAACAGAACCAATCAATCTAAGTGAATAAAATCAGGAGGAAAATATCAATTAAGCAATCAATCAGACTAAATATGGAAAACATACCTTTTGATCCTTATGCATGAATAAATTTCGAAAAATAATAGATCTGACCTTGCTTCTGAATAAAAAGCGTTGTGGTTCCAAAGCTGTTGCATCTGAAGACCCTGCATCGGATATAATTCAGAGGGAAATAATGTTCAACTTACCTCGAATGTAGTTGAAGGCCTCCTTATCGAGTGGTTTTGTGAAGATATCCGCGAGTTGATTCTTTGAATCAATGTATTGAATATGAACATCTTCATTCTGAACATGATCACGAATGAAATGATGTTTTATCTCAATATGCTTCGCTCGAGAGTGTAGGACAGGATTCTTAGTCAGATTTATAGCACTTGTGTTGTCACATAGTATCTCGACATTTGAATCTTTGACACCATAATCTTTCAGTTGCTGTTTTAACCATAGAATCTGAGCACAGCAGCTCCAAGTGATAATATTCTGCTTCTGCTGTTGAAAGTGCTACAGTGCTTTGCTTCTTAGAATACCATGATATCAACATGCTTCCCATGAGTTGACATGTTCCAGAAGTACTTTTTCTGTCAATTTACATCCTGCTAGATCTGCATCTGAATATCCTCTCAGAACAAAATCTGATTCTTTTGGATACCATAGTCCGAGAGTTGGATAAGTGCCAATATATTTATAATCCTTTTGACTGCTGAAAGATGAGATTCTTTGGATTGATTGAAACCTTGCACAGAGGCAGACACTGAACAAAATATCAGGTCTTGATGCTGAAAAATAGAGAAGTGAACCAATCATACTTCAATATAGCTTCTGATCAACTTCTTTTCTTGTTCATCTTTGCAAAGCTTCGAAGAATGTG
>JAGVVM010001075.1:0-21600 GCA_019149425.1 Psidium friedrichsthalianum | reverse complement strand
AGACTTCCTAAGAGGAAGAATCGTGAGACAAACATGGTGAACAACATCACTCGAGACATGTCTGACATAAACCTCTCTGCAATGGTTTTTGAAGTGAACCTGGTTGGGTCGAATCCAAGGAATGGTGGATTGACACTGGTGCCACTAGGCACGTATGCTCGAATAGAGATTTGTTCTCAACTTTCGAACCAATGAATGGGGAGAAAGTTTTCATGGGGAACTCTGCCTCGTCTGCTGTTGAAGGTTAAGGGAAGGTGTTGCTGAAGATGACATCCGGAAAGGAACTGACTCTGAACAATGTCCTCTATGTGCGGGAAATCCGAAAGAACCTGGTCTCCGGATCTCTGTTAAACAAACATGGATTCCGTATGGTGTTCGAGTCAGACAAAGTGATTTTGTCCAAATTTGGAATGTATGTGGGGAGGGGCTATGTATTGATGGGCTTTTCAAGCTCAATGTTATGACCATTATCAATAAAGATAATAAGTCTTCTGTTTATTTGCTTGAGTCTTCCAATTTATGGCATGGTAGACTAGGACATGTTAATTATGATACACTGCGTAATTAATTAATTGGAACATATTCCCTCATTTCAAATTGATTCAAAACATAAATGTGAAATTTGTGTTGAGGCAAAATTAACGAGATCATCGTTTCAATAAGTTGAAAGGAACACCGAACCCCTTGAATTAATTCATAGTGATGTTTGTGATTTGAAATTCATACAAACAAGAGGCGGTAATAAATATTTTATTACCTTTATCGATGATAGCACAAAATACTGCTATGTGTATTTGCTTAAAAGCAAAAGTGAAGCCTTAGAGAAATTTGTTCTCTATAAGAATGAAGTTGAAAATCAACTCAATAAGAAAATAAAAAGATTGAGAAGTGATAGAGGTGGTGAGTATGAAGAACCAATTGGTGAATTCTGTGCACAACACGGAATTATACATGAAGTAACTGCACCTTACTCACCTCAATCAAATGGTGTAGCTGAACGGAAAAATCGCACATTGAAAGAAATGATGAACGCGATGTTACTGAGTTCAGGTTTACCTCAAAATATGTGGGGTGAAGCTATTTTGTCAAGTAATTACCTTTTAAATAAGGTACCTCGAAAGAAAGAGGTTAAAACCCCTTATGAATTATGGAAAGGTAGGAAACCATCCTACAAATACTTACGAGTGTGGGGGTGTCTTGCAAAAGTAGCTGTTCCAACACCAAAGAAAACGAAGATAGGTCCTAAAACGGTGGACTGTATCTTTATAGGCTATGCACATAACAGTAATGCATATCGTTTTCTTGTACACGAATCGAAAATTCCTGATATACACAAGAATACGATCATGGAATCTAGAAATGCATCATTCTTTGAAGATGTTTTTCCGTGTAAATCCAATGATGGATCAAGTTCGTCTAAACGAACGATTGAAACTATGAATGATGAAAGTCATGATTCAGATCATGAGCTTGAACCGAGACGTAGCAAAAGAGCAAGAGTAGAAAAATCATTTGGAAATGATTTTCTAACTTATTTGTTAGAAAAGGAACCATTGAATTATGCAGAAGCTGTAAATTCATCTGAGGGACTTCTATGGAAAGAAGCAATAAAAATGAAATTGAGTCTATTTTGCAGAATCACACTTGGGAGCTAGTGGACCCTCCTCCTGGTTGTAAACCATTGGGGTCAAAATGGATTTTTAAAAGGAAAATGAAAGCAGATGGCTCCATTGATAAGTATAAAGCCAGACTCGTAATCAAAGGATACAGACAACGAGAAGGCTTAGATTACTTTGATACTTATTCTCCTGTGACGAGAATAAATTCCATTAGGATGATACTTGCAATTGCAGCATTGCGAAATCTAGAAGTACATCAAATGGATGTAAAAACAGCGTTCCTAAATGGTGATTTGGAGGAAGAAATCTACATGGAACAACCTGAGGGTTTTGTAGTCTCAGGACAAGAAAAGAAAGTCTGTAAATTGGTGAAATCATTGTATGGCCTAAAACAAGCGCCAAAACAGTGGCATGAAAAGTTTGATAATGCAATGATTACCAATGGCTTCAAGATCAATGAATGCGACAAATGTGTCTACATAAAAGAAACAGAAAATGGCTATGTCATTCTGTGTCTTTACGTAGATGACATACTCATTGTTGGTAGTGATGACAAAATGATCAAATCTACCAAGAATATGTTGAATTCAAGATTTGACATGAAAGATATGGAACTTGCTGATGTGATTTTAGGAATTAAAATCACAAGAACGTCAGAAGGTCTCATTTTAAGCCAGTCACACTATGTGGACAAGATTCTTGAAAAATTCAACATGAATGATTCTGGTATTGCTAGAACACCATTTGACAATAGTCTTCATTTGTCCAAGAACAGAGGAGAGTATTTTTCAAGTAGAGTACTCCAGAGTTATTGGAAGTCTAATGTACTTAATGAGCTATACTAGACCAGACATTGCCTATACGGTAAATAAATTGAGCAGATATACGAGCAATCCGAATGCTGATCATTGGAAAGCAATAGTGAGAGTACTTAGGTACTTGCGGTATACACGGAATCATGGCCTGCACTATACCAGATACCCAGCTGTCCTAGAAGGATATAGTGATGCGAACTGGATATCTGATATAAAAGATTCAAAGTCTACTAGTGGATATGTCTTTACACTAGCAGGTGCAGCCGTATCTTGGAAATCCTGTAAACAAACTGTTATAGCCAGATCCACTATGGAATCTGAATTTATAGCCTTGGATAAATGTGGTGAAGAGGCTGAATGGCTACGCCATTTCTTAGAGGATATTCCAAACTGGCAAAAACCCGCGCCGCCAATTTGTATACATTGTGACAGTCAATCTGCGATTGGAAGAGCACAGAGTAACATGTATAATGGTAAGTCTAGACATATACGTCGTAGACATAATACCATTAGACAACTACTCTCAACTGGAATTATCTCTATTGACTATATAAAGTCAAAGGATAATATTGCGGATCCGCTAACCAAAGGGTTAAACAGAGAGTCAGTTGAAAAATTGACAAGAGGAATGGGACTGAAGCCCATGAAAGAATAAGTTGATATAAAGGAAACCCAACCTAGTTGACTGGAGATCCCAAGATCTAGGTTAAAGGGACAACCTAATTATATAAACTTAGTGATGTCACTGTGGAGGTCTTATCCTTGAAACCATTCCTGTAAAATATCAGTGACCTTGTAAGGAAAAGGATAGCAATTGTGCTTTAATGATTCTTAAGTGGAGTAAACAAATTACTCAAAATTAAGTAATCACCTATGTGAGAGAGAAGTGGGGCCGCTTCAAAGGAGAATTATTCAGGGCTAAATTCTTTAGAAACTCTCGCAGAACCAGGTGGATGTTCATGGCCAAAACGAACATAATCATGAGAACTGAACAAACGTTTAGATGATTCCTGTGTGAAGTATATAGCTCTTTACATAAGAAAGCAGGACAGTTCAAAGACATCATGTCTACTGGACAGCTAGTAAAGTAAATATATTTCGCAAGGGAAGGTTCAAAGGGTAATACCTACCTATCCTATGCAGGTTTCAGTTGTTGAACACTATCACAGAGTCAAAACTAAAACAATTTTCATTCATGTGGGGATTGTTGGAAATATGGGTGAATAGAAAATTGGTTCTCAAGGGCACAATTCTCAAGGGCACTTTTTGAGTTGAAAGTGGGAAGTGGAAAACACTAGTCCCACATAGAAAAGGAAGAAGGCTTTTGTTGTGTTTATATGGAGTTACACTCTTTTAGAGGTAACTTCATTTCACAAGAACTATGCCTCGCGCGCAGGCGCAGGGGGGGTGCAAATCCCAAGCCCGACGAGCAGAAATTTGGGCGCGAACGCACGACCTGCGTACGCGAATGCAGGATCGAAAAGAGGGCCTCGCGACAAAACCCATTTTGCTTTCTGCTATTTATAATTTTATTTTTCAACTCTGCTATTATGAGAATAAATTCTTTTTCTACCGTTACGTAACGGCCGGTGAATCAATTGGGGTAACGGCAACGGACAGCTGTTGCGAATGATTGAATTGCCGTTACGAGTTATCAATGTGGGCCGTTATAGCAGCCGATTAATAACGGCAGTTACGAGTGATTTTGTAACGGCGTCCGTTACAAGATTGATTTTTGTAACGGCGGCTTAATATCTGCTGTTACGAGATAACGGCATGTAACGGCTGTTACGGAGTTAATTTTGTAACGGCGTAACGGCCGAGTAACGACGATTTGCAGTTACAAAATTTAATTGTTCGTTATTTTCATATTTCCGAAATGCCCCCCTCCTTGCTCTATAAATAGTTGCCTTCCCTTTGAAGTTTTTCATCGAATTCCAGACGCTCTCTCTCTTTCTCTCTTGCATACACGGAGTTTTCCGAATTCTTTCTCTCCTCTCTTCCGGTGGTTTTTCCGAAAGTGTTCGACTCGGGTTTGTTCAAGTTCGCCGAGGGCTCGGGAGTGTTGTTTTCGCTTCTTTGCTGCTTGCCGTTGTATCCTGGGAGACAGACGTTCACGAAACCTTCAGCGAGTGCCGTGAGGGGAACGAATCTGTTTTAAGGAAACTGTGTGATACACAGGCCTCGGTATTTCATTTGTGTCGATTATATTTGCCTATATTTCTTCCGTTAAAATTCGGTATATCCAATTCCATTTCCTTTATTTTATATAATTGTTTTGTTATATTAATGCCATTTTGAATTCTGCTAACAGTCTGAAGGGAAAATAACTATGATATTATAAACGTGAGGAGATTATAAAAACAACATTGAAGGTGGTATATTTAACGGTGCAAAGTTCAACGTTGAACAGGAAACTGAGTTAACCAGATAGAAACAAAATTACGACAAGAGTATTTGACAATACATTGAACTGAGAGTCCGCTGGAGAGTGTAAATGGAAAAATTGTTCAAAAAGTCCTAAATCTATTGTACGACAGCCAATTCAAACCTAAACCTTTCAATTGTGCTAATTTAATTCTGAATCCTTTGATGATTTGCATATTGAATCCCGAACCTTCCAAAGTTTTGCTAATTTAGTCTTAAACCTTTTAAAGTTTTGCTAATTTAGTTCTAAATATGTATTGGCAAAAGGACTACATTAACAAAATATCAAAATTTTTAGGATTAAATCAACAAATTATCAAAAGATTTGGGAATAAATTAGTATAATTGAAAGGTTTAGGATTGAATTAACAAATCGTCAAAATGTTTAGGACTATATTGACACAATTGAAGGGTTTAAGATTGGAATTGATTACCGTACAATATATTTAGGACTTTATTAATACCTTCAAATTTCGTCATCATCATTCATAAAAATCAATAGTTTAAAGTTGATTTGATATGCTTAATCCCATAGACCTACTCCCCATCAACCAATTCCCCTCTTCTTTTGCGTTCAAGCCCAACCATGTCACTGGATCGGCTAGCGACCCTGTTGGAGCCGCCACCTGCCGCCAACCACACGACACTGTGCCGATGCCACCCATTGAATTGAGACTAAGTCAACTTTGATTCATCAAATCAAATTCATCCTTTTCGAACCGATCAAATATAGGTCATCTATTCTTCGACCAAACACTTAAATATACATCTACTGAACTCAACTCGTTTGAGGTATAAAATCAATGGAAACGACATCAAATGACCTCGAGTTCGGTTGCCGGAAATCGCTCGGCTCAGTTCACACTTTGAAATCTTGGGGGACACAACGGTTCGAACAATGCCAGCTTAGAATCAGTCATAGTTTGAATAGTAGCAGGAAAGGAGTGCAACATATTTGAAAAAACAAAGGGGGGAAAACCTAATCCTCATTAGAAAAATTGATCCGGGTCGCAAGTAGCCAATGAGGTTTTGACCGGCGGAAAGCAAAGATTAGTTAACACGACACAGCCAAAGGCGTTGGACTGTCCGAAACATTTCCTGCTTAATTTAGGGCAAGTTGAGGAAGAGATAAGCTTGTTAATTGGGAAGGAAATGGACAAATTGAATTTTTAATTTGGGCCTTTGTTCAACCGTGGTGGCCCCCGTGCCTTCAAGGAGGGGCTTGCATGGTCCATGCCTCTATAAACGACTAATCTCAGTTGTCTTCTTACTCTGACTAATTACACCGAAACATGATTAATTTAATAAAAGTGCATCTAGGGAGGGGTTAATTGGGGATGGTTGGGTCTTCTTTTGGAGTTGATAAGCATGAAATTATTGAAGCACGAAGCGTCGTAGAAGTACTTGAGTTTGAAAATTAACCATCATCCTTTTTGGGGTTAATCTTCTCAATGTTGAATCGATCATTTTTCATCCTTTTCCTTATGTGATGACAGAACGAAAGAAAAGTAATGAAACCCGATATGACTACTGAATAATCTTCTCTTTTTTTTTCCCTTTCTCAATTAGAAAGCTTTTGACCCTTGTATTCGTTTGCCAAATCTTGTTCAGTTCCATCCAAGCTCGGTTTTGTCTGAATCTTCGTGGAAGAAGAAGAAGCGGTTCACCAACTACTGCATCCAGGGATCCAACCAAATCATGAAACCCGGCGGTTGCTCGTTCTTTGATCAACAATTCACCGGCCACTAAACCGATGAAGGGCGTGGCATGGTGGGCTCAGTGGTACTGGGCTGGAGGAGTCTGCGGTGACGGTATCATCCGTCCAGGGCATAACGGGTTGTATCTCGAACCGAACAATCCTTACATGTGCGTGATACTATCGCTGGAGATTGCTAATGCTCCATCGTTTCTTCTTTTTGGCGTGCAAATTCTAGGTGGCGACGGAAAATCGTTAACAGGAGAAGTGGCTAATCAACTGTCCGCTTAACAAGCGGTGTCGTATTAGTTGATTGAATTCAATTATGCAATATGAAATGATTGATTCCTCACATTATAAACGCATATAACAAAGTTGCATGCATGTCTCAATCCCGACATATGATACTTGTGGACAAGATTTACTTCGCTGGCAATGAGGTGTAATGAAACCCCAATCTTTGTTTTGCTTTGATTTTTCTTTTAATCTTGTTTTTAGACCATTTGACCAAAGGGGGCTCACCAAACGTTTTCGTTGACTTTGGCGATGGAAGTGATAAATACTAAACTTTTGGTCAATGAGACAAACACACCCCCATAATGGCGACAAAAAGTCAATCTTTGATGAATTTTAGACCGTGGTGCAGATGAATATAGTCAATTTTTTTTATGTCATTCCGACTAATTAAAGTTCTAATTTTTAATTATGATTCTCCCTCAAATTTTTTTTTTGAAATAAATGAACGCCTTTCCAATCCGGTAAGTGATAAATTATCTTAGGAAAGAGTATTATTAAGGGTTTGTCTTTATTTTATGGGTTAATACAGCGAAAAATCCCAAATTAATATATCTAAATAAATTTACCTTAAATTATTTTTTTGACCACGAAAATCCTAAACCGGTACACCTGTAATAAATTTAACCCCACCATATTTTCTTGGTCACAAAAAATCTCAAACTAGTAAATCTGTAATAAATTTACTCTAAAATAATTTTTTTACCACAAAAATCTCAAACTATTATACTTGTGATAAATTTACCCTTCGTTAAATTGAGTTAATATCCCAAAAAATTCCCAATTGATACACTTGTGACAAACAGATGGTAAAAATCCCAAACTGGTACACCCGTGATTGTCACGTGTTATTCAATCCAGCAATTGGACATTAAATTTAACGAAAACTAACAGAGAGTAAATTTGTCATAAGTGTACCAGTTTGGGGTTTTTTGTGATCAAAAAATATTTTGGAGTAAATTTGTCACAGATATACCAGTTTGGGACCTTTCGTGGTATTAAAGCTTATTTTTTTTTTATTAAGCTTAATCCTCGTCCAACTTTCGGCCGAAGAAAATACTTCTTGTCGAAATTGACGTACCAAAGATTCAACTGGGCCATGCCTCGACCCGAAAGAACCAAGTTCATGGGATCATACGGGATCTTCCGGCCCGTCGAACGGCCTCGGTTCAAAGTGTTCTAGAGGTGAAGACGGGTCGGGTGGGCCGAGCTTCGATGGAAATCCTTAGTCGGTCTTTAGGCCCGATCCTAATGGGAAACAGATGTGACCCGAACCGATCCTCGATCGATTCGTATTGACAACAAGCTCGAATCGTCCGTCGAATTGCTGCCTGATTCAGAGGGACAGAGGATCGCTACACGCTCAGGCTCACAGCAGGGAGATCACAGAAAATGGTGGGAGATCTGTTCGAAGGGTTGCCGCCACCTTCTTCGAAACCCACAAGAAGCCCAAGCTCGAGAACAAGAACAGCAAGGAGGAGGAGCACGAGGCGTTCTTCAGATTCCCTCTTCTTCTCCTCGCAAAAAAGACAGCGCCCCATCCCCGGTTCCACCTCCACCTCCTGCTCTCAAGAGCGCCCTCAAGCGCCCCAAGTCCAATGAGCCCACCAACCCTCCAGGTACTCAAATTCCGCGTTCGTAGAGCTAAATAACTCGTTTTCTGCAGATGGTCGGTACTATTTGATGTTCTTTTTTCATGGGTTTAGCTCGTTCAGTGCTCTAGACTTCGTCATTTCGTCGCCGATGTGTTATAAGTGCTCCGTTTGAGTTTGATCGTTGATGGGTCTCTCTCTCTCTCTCTCTCTCTCTCTCTCTCTCTCTCTCTCTCTCTCTCTCTCTCTCTTTTCGAGGGTTGCGAATTGTTTTTCTAGTAGAACCTGTCACCCGACTGAAATTGTTTTGACTTGTGCTGGCTTTGGTCCCATTGATTTGCCAGCCCTAGCAGCTGAAAGAACTTTTGTGTTTGTTCAAGTAATCGAGTAATTTGAAGGAATTCAAAATCTGGAGTTATTTCTTGTGAGAAAATTTGTTCTTATGGGGACAATGGCTTTTGTGTTGTCATGGATCGATCTGAATGACTCGTCATTCATGTTAGGTGCCGAGTCGGGGAAACGTTTGAGGTTCAAGACTCACACTGATGCCTCAGAAGCTCAAGTCATAGATGCCATGAAGAAAATAGCATCTCACATTCGAAATCCCACAAAGCTCAGCAAGGCGTCAAAGCTTGCTGTGCAGTTGATACAGGCAGGGAGCGTGAAGCCTGGGACGAGCGATTACTTCTTTGCCATACTCGAAGCTTCAATGTCTTCACCAACAGCTTGTACCGATCAATCAGTGCGGTCAGATTATCATGCATTGTTCTCTGCAGCACAAGATGCAGCTGAGGTATGGAAATGGTTCGTATTGTTCATGAAGTTTGATATCTCAGGGTTATTATGACAAAAAAATCCCTAAGATGCTACTACCTTATTACTACCTTATTGTTTTCTTCCAGCATTTAAGTGATAGGCAAAGGAATCAGTTGACTACATGGACAATTCAGGCAGTGGTGGCAAATGATCTGTTCACTGATGACAGCTTCGTGGTATGACTTTTGTCTTTACCTTTGGATTTATGTCGTTCTAGTTCAAAGTTCATGTTTGCATCGTTATTTGTCACTGTATCTAAGGCAAGTAATTGGCAATTTGTACCATCTGTCGGTGGCCAATTTAAGTTTCGGCTTTTCTTGGGAATAACTTTAAGTTTGTTATTGGCTCGATATGGTGGTAGTCCTATTTATGGTAGTGCTAATACCGTCTTTGTTTATCATCATTGGTAACGCCGTTGTGTAACGCGTAGAGCTGGTCGCTGCGTTGGTCACTCATTCCCCCCTCTTTTCACCCTTTGTTAGTAAATAGGTTGTACTTTTGCATATATATGTCTAAATTACATGATTTTTTTATGAGACTTCTGTCTTATGCACCTTTACTCAATTTACGAAAAAAATACTTGGTCTTTTGGAGTATAACGTAATATACACGTATAAATTACTTACCATATTATGCGCAGGAAAAAGAACTTTCATTGTCAATTGATTTAACAAATCTTCATTGGTCAATTAATGATGTGACATGTCGTTTATCATTTGTATATCAAAATATCAAAATTTTTTATTATATCACGACATATTAACACATAATGGATAGCTGAAGTAGCAGTATTAGATTACTCTTACAATATCTTGTAATTTGACTAATCCTTTTTCTGTGCGGAAGTTTCTCTAATTATAATAGAATTGGTATTAACTCGTGATATATTAAATATTATGAAAGTAACTCTAAATTCTTTACCCGTACTTTTGCGAACATTGACAGTATATTCCTGTCCGTATCCTGCATCGTAAACTCTAACATTAGAATGGTGCGTTCCGATCAATTGCAATACTACTGCAGTTTTCTTATATGGTTCCACAGTGAGCAGTAACATAATTTTACCCACTGGTGTTATTTCCTATTTTAAATGGCCTCCTTTTAAGTTGGTCAAGAGCATTTCCTGGTAAGCATACACTTTTCGTAGGACACCTGAATATTCTTTTCTCTTGATATAGTGTTGCAAACGTTGAAAATCTTTTCAACATCCTTGCTGTTGGTGAAAGAACAATTCTTTTGGAAAAACCATTTCGTCTGTTTTTGGTTGAAACTGATGGACCATCTTATCTTGTTCGTATGGCCTTTTCTTTCTGGGACATACCATAAGTTCTCCAAAACTGCTGGAAGAATAAAAGACACCATATCCAATCTACAGTTGCTACAGAGGCTGATGACATCGAGGAAGCTGCAGCTCTTGAAGCTGAGAAAGAAACACTGGCCTGCCAGAGAATCAGGAGATGCCTCCGGATGGTCATTTGGGAGTAAATAACAGGGAAGAGCTCGACCCATTTGGGCTTGACGCGCTTATCCCAAGTAAAGTGAAGAAAGATGAAAATCCAAAGGGAAAGAAAGATGCGGGCAGCAAGATCAGGAAGAAGAAGAGGATGAACAAAAAGATTTCTCAAGTCGCAGAGAGAAGCGTTGATTGTCTGTTTAGAGATCGCCGCGCGGCGTACAAAACTCCGTGTAATTTTTTTGGGCTGTGTCGAGAAACGTGTTTCCTTTTTTTCTTGTGATTCAATATCGACCATAATTTGAAAGTGGAAACTTCTTTGCAGGTGTCAGACGGTCATAGACATATTAGTAAAGCATGCCTTTGATAATGTGTCAAGGTTCACATCTAACAAAGGGAGGCCATTACGAAACTTTGGGCATCCATTCGAGAACAGCTAACTCGTAGAAAGCAAGGGAAATCCGTGTCTGGGAAACTTGATGTGAATGCTTTCGAGTGGCTTCAGCAGAAATATTCTACGGAGAAGATCAGCATTAGGCATGCTGTTGGAGGTAGTGGAGATCGTCGTGCTCAGCAATGGCTTGGTTGAAGCTTGGCATTCTTCCTCCTTGTGTATCATTAGTCATTAGTTTCATGGGGGAAGGTGTTTGCTGGTATTATTGACATCAACTGTTCATACGGATTTGCTTGTGTCAAACAAAAATTACTCAACATATTGTGAATTGACTGACTGGAACTTCTTGATCAAATTGAGAGTTTTATTGCGATGGGACCTGGATAGACAATCAACTTTCCTCAGAGAGATAGAGAGAGAGATTACAGATTCATTCTTACAGATTCATTCTCTTGTTTATTGGTATCTATTTTATGTATCTGGATATGCAAATTATGTAAATGCACTGCAAAAATCATCTTTTACACGTTGAGATTCGTACTGGGGGACAAGTTAAATATTTACTCTAGTGTTTCGAGGAGAATTTCACAATTGCTTCCATTCCATAACTTTTTCAGAAGAAGGATAGATCTTACTATCGGGTGGAGTTTGTTCCAACTTCCCACCTAAGCCACCTTTTCTTCCCATTTCACCCTGATCAACCTCTGATGGCTACTTCAATCACGCTCACACCTGCTTCTTTCTTAATTCTTGAATTCAACATTCTCCTCCTTACCTCTGCTACATCACTCAATCTGTTTGCAGTGGCAAACATATTCGACGAAGAACATCGCAACCAGAACCCTGAGGTGCCATTTCCGTAATTTGCTGGGATGCCAACTTCTCCATTTCAGATTTCTAAACAGCTTCGAGGAAGCATATAAAGCACCCCATATAATACAGTTGGGTTTGATTGGCATGCTTTTGATCACTTCGTATGCCTCATCGAGCAACCCAGCTCGACCAAGAAGGTCGACCATACATCCATAGTGCTCAATTTTGGGAACAAACACGCGGCTATTGACCAATTCATGGAAAACCCTCTTCCTTCTGTTACTAACCCGACATGACCACAAGCCTGCAAAACTACAATATATGTCGTATCATTCGGCTTTATGCCCGATTCCTCCATTTCTTGGAAGAGTTCCAGAGCCTCTTTTCCACAACCATGCTTTCCGCAACCACCAATCATGGCATTCCACATACATATGTCTTGATGTATTGCTGCAGCGAACAGCCTGCGGGCCACAACTATGTCACCACACTTAGCATACATGTCGATAAGTGCAGTTTTGAGAATCACATCATTCATGCCACATTTGTTGAGGTACGCATGGATCCGCCTGCCCAAGGCTAACGTGCTGGTGCCTGTGCATGCCAGTAGTATGTTGACTGTAGTCTCCCTATCTGGACTTAACCCTTCAACCCTCATTAGGACAAAGCAATAGAAAGCTTGATCGATGAGTGCTGCTCGAGCATAAGCTGAAACCATTGCTGACCATGCGACAATATCTCTGTTCTCTATGTGATCAAAGAGTGCCCTAGCATATTTAGAGTTGCTGCACTTTCCATACATATCAATTAGACCAGCACACACAGCTAAGGGATTGCCAAACAGTGTCTAGAGATATAGGCATGTATCTGCTTGCCAAGTTGCAAAGCTTTAACAGATCCACACTCTATGATGAAACTCAACAATGTTACTTCATTTAGGAGAAGGCTTTCTTCAAGCATTGTTTTGACAAGATCAGCTCCTTCTCTATATTTGCAACTTCGGATGTAGCCTGAAATCATCACAGTCCACGCAACAATGTTCTTCTGAGGCAACCTGTCAAAGAGCATATGCGCAAAAGCTAAGTTTCTGCATTTCGCATGCATATCAATCAAAGCAGTACTAAGCATAACTCCCATATTCTCATCAGAATAGCGCCAATTGCAGTTCTTATTGCATAAGCATGCATAGCTTTCGCCATCTCAACATTACCCAAATTTGCGAAAAGATTGGCCATATTCACCAAGGCAGCCTCATTAGGCTTCACATTCACAATGTGCATTTCCTTCACCAATTCTAACGCTTTTTCGACTAGTCCGTTTTGGCTGTAGCATCGAATCATCGTGCTCCAGGAAACGGTATCCCTGTCAGGCATTTCATCGAACAAAAACCGTGCGAGTGCCACATGCCCGCATTCCCCATACATGAAAACCATTGAATTAAGCACGAAAACATCGCTGTCGAATCCAGACTTCGTTGAGAACCCGTGAATCTCCTTTCCCACCTGCAAGCATGAAACTTGCCCACAGGCTTTAAGGACTGAAGGTATGGTGAAACAGTCCAATTCGTAACCAGCTTTACGCGCATATGCGTAAACGGTAATTGCAGCTTCGGGGAGCTGTTTTTGATGTAAGACGTCACGAGAAAATTTACAGGAGCCGCAGGATCCAACTGGGTCGATGAACCGCCGCGGAAACACGGCGAGCGTGGCTATGAGCACGAGTGAAGTGGGTCTTGATCAAGAAGGCGTGCACTTGCTCGGTCCGGTGGAGGTCAAAGGAATGATCGCGAGGGAGGCGTGCCTGCGAGTCGCCGGAGAGTTCGTCCGTGGAAAACAGGGCGCAGCAAAGCTGATATCTTTGAGCGGAACCACATTGAAGAAGCGAGGGAGCGATCCGAAACTGCATGTGTCCGCTTTTTCCATGAAGCAGCCCTGAATTTAGCCAATTTTTCGCTGCGGCCGTCATGGAAGATTTCATCTTTTATTATCACCGGATTGCTTTTCTTCACACTTCTTCACCGATACACATGAACATTGTCGTTATTCGAGTCAAAAGAAGAAACAAGACTCGTAATTGTTCTTCTCAATTCAGCTGGGGTAACTTCTCTGGGTGTTCTAGTTCCTTGCCTGAGCAACCAAGATTCGACCAGTCCCGTTTGCCTGGTTCCGTTTCAGTCATGCTCTGACAAGTTTCGATGGTCTTTGGAGTTTTGGACAAGAAAGATGTTGCCTTTTAGGGCGATCTAATCCGATTTTCCTCGAGACCAGAACGCCAATGGTCTCGATTCCATATTCGCGAAAACTGGGGACCGACCCACCACCCCGTGATCAAGGAACAAGCAACATGACACAAATGAAAATAAATGTTTTGTACCAGTCCTCTTCCTCCTCGTTTTAGGGGGCTACTAAAACTTTAAGATGTTTGGCACTCTCCTGCTGGTGTAAGGATGGCGACAATATGATCTGATTCTAGTTCAGTTTTAAGAAATCCTCCTACATCTCGTAGTTTTGTGAAAGTGCAATTAGAACCGATACTGAGTTGTTCTCTTATCAATTATGGGTTACTTTTAAAAAGAAAAAAACAGTCAAGTCTAGTTTTATGCCTCCGAAATCGAGAATTGGACTGGCTCGACGACCGATTTCAATTTTACGAATCGTGAACCGGGACCTTGCCTTTAAGATCGAGAATCGTACTATCTCTTCGGGTCCAGGCCAAGTGGTTCTTCCCAGTTTAGTCCTTCGCTCCCCCTTTATTCTTGTTCTCTCTGGCCCTTTCCTCCTCTCAATCGAAGCTGAGGTTTTCTCCGTTCGGTCCCTCAAATGTTTCCGTCGACCCAGGATCCGCTCTCTTCTTCCTCAATCCTCGCGTTCAGAAGCCATTGACCGTCAAGTCCCGCCTTTCGTCAAATGTTTCTTCCCCAAAGACCTGGCGGTGGGCATATTCGCCTCCGCCAAGGGAGGGGACAAAAAAAAAAATGTATGAGGTTCAATAAGGATTCGAGATATTCGTTTTAATTAAAACCAAAGTTTTTATGTGAGTCCCGAAACTTGAAGCGAAAAAAAGAAGAAGAAGAAAGAGTGAAATGTAAGAACCGACTATTTCACAATGACTCTTTACCGAACGTGATATAAGATGCGATGATAACTTAACATATCTTGATCCATTGATTAGGAGGTCGAAATATGAGGCGTGTGATCTATAGAATTTAAGAACAAAATAGCAAAGGGACAAAAAGGGTGTTGTGATTTTTCATTAGGAATTTCCAAATCTGTTCCGCAAAATTTCTTTGTCTTTGAAAGACCGCCTATTTAATTTGTCACAATAATAGTATATGATACAAAAGTTCCCTTGTATCTCAAATTTCTTCCTTTAAAAGGAGAAAGATCCTTGCACCACCAAAAAATGATGAAAATTTGACAAGACAGTCTTTTTAAACCTGCTTGCTTCCCCACTCGTTGGCCGGATGTTTGTTCTAACTATTTCATATTAATACACTGCAGTAACACCCCTTTACTAAACAACAACGATTCATTTCCATGGTTCAGAGCCATCTTTCCATGTCCGAAGCCGTTCGCAAGAATCGTAGGATACCACCACCACAAGAGGGTCCGTAACTGTCGCAACCGTCGGAATCAACGTCCGTAGTAGCCTGTATTATCAAACCGTGCACGCATAGTATATAAAGACAAAAGGAAAAGGTTCCCCCTCGTCTTGTCGACAAAGATCGCGGGACCCACGAAAGTAGTAGATGCCATTTTTTAGTAACTCCCACTCTCTCGATCATGAGCTTCATCTCAGCTTTATCCATGGAAGAACCCGGATTCACAGTCACGCTTACAAGATGGAGAAGAGATTAAAATCTAGGAATTACTTCTCAGCTGAAATACTTTGATAGAACATAACTCGTAGATTCTTGCGAGTGAAAGTAAGAATGGAGTTTTGGATCACAAGGGCTAGGGTCTTCCGGATATCTTGAGGAGCTCCTCCAAGTAAGCAGCGCCAAGATCCTCCAGCACCACCGCATTCTTCAGCATCAGCTCCTTCTCTTTCTTCTTCTTCGTCTCGGACTTCCTCCTCATGGAGTGCCTCTTCTTGAGGGCGAGCACCGGCGATCCGCCCTCCTGAAGCCTAACGACAGCGGCCGTTGTTGTTATTGTCGTGGCCCTCCATTTCTTGGAGGGACTTGTAGACCACCTCCGGAGGAAGTTGAGCACGGCCTTGCGGGCCTCATCCGATGCGGCCTGGTCGTATGCCGGGCGGCCTCCTCGGGGGTCTCGAACGTCCCGAGCCAGACCGGACCCCATTCCTGGTCGAGTCCCTTATCTCCGCCGCGTACTTCCCCCACGGCCTGCGCCGCACCCCCCGGTACGAGACGGCCTCCTGGTGGGCTCGCCTTCGTTCTCATCCCGGTTGGCGACGTCTCCGGACCTCGAGTTCACTTCCTCGGGTCTCTAGCGACGTGCGAGGAAGAGATGGTGTCCACGGAGTAGTCCTGCGCCGCGGCGAGGACTCCGTAGAGGAGCATTTCTTCGGAGTTCGTTCTCATTGAAAGGAAGCGACGGCGGGGCAAAGAAAGCAGCACTGGGTCGTAGCCAAGTGAGAAGTGGCGAGATTCTGAGGAATTGAAGGAAGAAAACAATCATTGGAGAACTCTGATAAACTTGGGTACTGGAAAAGAGAAGAATCCAAATCCATGATGCTGTGAATGTTGAATTCTCTCGGGTCTTTGACCAAGAAATCAAGAGAAGCAGATCAAGAAAGGGAGCTGCTGTGGTCACATGAAGTTGAAGGTTGTGGCCTCTTTGTGATTGTATATATAGGCAGGAGGGAGGGAACGCTGTGTGAGTATTCAAAAAAGAGAATTTTTCACATGATCAAAGGGGAAAAGCTAAATTGATGGAGATGGTGATGGGGGGGAATCGGAAAGAGGAAAGATTGGATGAACTTTGGTGGCACTCTTTAAACAAGTTGTGTGGTCGTCAATAGGAGAACCCCCCCCCCCCCCCCGGAAAATCAAAATTTGCACACGTGAGTCAAAGGCACTCGTGGGCATGGCGGCCTTGGTCAGATGAGAATTCAAAGAGTGACATCATTTGGATGATTTCATTTATGTTTGATGATTCATGAGGACAGGGACTTGCCTTGTGTGCTCATTTGGCTATGTCCTGGTCAGCCCGTGGCCTGAAGTTTAGGGTTGGAACAGTTGGCGAGCTCTTGAAAAGGTCTTCTGAGTGCAAGGGACATCACCCTTTGGCCGATCTTTTGTGATCTTTAAGCCTTTTGAAGGTTTTTGATGAATTGTATCCTTATGCAAAGATAGATAGGGACGGATCAGGAAGGGAACTCTGGTGAATTTTATATGGGAGTTTAGGCAGGGGCGGCGCTATTTCAACTCCTTGCATGGCTTGAACACTCTCTTTCACGGTGTACTGGCTATATTACCTCTCAATGTGGGTCCATTTTAGGTTTTTTTTCCCTCTGTTTCTTCTTTTTCTTCCACTTTCCTTCTTCTTGTTCTCACTTTTGTTGAAGCCTATCGCAGATTTCTTCATCTTCCTTCTCTAAGAGCTCTACGCACACCAACGGATAGGTTCCAGGCATAACCTAGATCGACCTTAGAATCGCTCATCCCTACTCTTTGTCCATCGTGCTTTCTTCTTCTCTTCTTTTCTTTTTTTTTTTTTTTCCGTAGTATACTTCTTATGATCGAGATGAGAGATTGTCAAAGTCATCTGTCCAAAGATAACGGAGGAAGCTTTCAGGAGTGCATTAGATTAAGTACAGGTTACAGTCAAGTCCATGAAAGGAGGAGAATCTGTGGAGTAATTACTGAAGCAGTTCTACTCAATTCATATCAAACAATCAAGGATTGGATGAATGGCGGAACCCATTGAAATTAGAATGCCTTGATGACTTTCATAATTACTCGATCGGAGTGATATCAGAAAGCCACTCCGATCTTTAGATTGCAAACAAGCAAGCCACTTTTACTACGAATGATTTGAATCCAGTCGAATATCTCGTTGCTCGAATTTACCAGAAATAACAGCTGCAGTAAACCGGTACAACACAAAAAAATAGGATTTGATTACGTTGATCAACTCTTTGAGATTAATCATATAGATAAACGAACAATCAGATCATAAAAGAATCATAGACTAAATCAACAGAATCATTCTAGAATAGTCTCATTCACGTAATTAAGAACACAACTTCTCATCTCCGGTAATCGAGCTTCCTCTCACCGGTCAGGAGGCCTGAGATCAGACAAATCAAGCTCCGAGTCGATGGATCGATGAGTCCTAACACAGGTATGGTATCCGACCATTAAACTGCCCACCTGGCGAAGGGGGTCAAGGGATTCCCTGTTAGTGTCTAGGAAACCTCGAACCAAAGATCTTATGCAGAGAAATGCAAGATCCAGATTCCCTTTCTCTTACACAAGATCCGGCTAACGGAGAGTGCAGAGGATACTATAGGATGCTTCGAAGGGTGCCTACTAACTTAAACGTATTTTTGTGTAAGGGCAGAAGACCCTCTATTGTGAAATATCAGTTGTGCTTTCACAATTATGTTCTAAATTCCCTCTTTCTTCTTCCGAAACGGATTTTGTATCCCAAACCACCAATTACCAATGGACGGTACTTCCCTTTGGCGTTCAAAAACCGCCCCATCCATATTCCAAAAAGCCATGTGCCGAATTTTCCGCCAATACTGTCCAAGCCCAAATCTATGTTGATGACATCTTGCTATACAGCATGGATGAACAGTCTCATTGTGCTCTCCTGAAAAGTTTGCTTCATTAGCTCATTCTCATGGCATCATGTATCTGAAAAGAAAATGCAGCTGGCACAGAAGGAATAGAATTTCTCGGCATGGAACTTGAGAAAAGAAATTATTGCCCCAAGCAAATATTGCGAAAGAACTCCGAAATTCGCGAAGAAGCTAACCAGGAAAGAAACTGAAGTCTTCTCGGGATTGTAAATTATCTACGGGATTTGTTCCAAAGATTGCAAATCCATCTGAAGCCCCTTCAGGAAATGCTGAAGAAAGAACCACCCCCATGGGGAGAACGGCAGTCCAAAGCCGTAGAATATTTGAAGAAGAACTTCAGAATCTGCCACATCTAACCATTCCATCTGATGGAAAGAGAATCCTGCAGACGGACGCCAGTGACACTCACTGGGCAGCAATTCTGATTGAAGAAAAAGGACGGTACTCGAAGTATTTGCGGATACAAGAGCGGCTGCTTCTTCTCAAGCAGAAATGCATTACCATTCTACCTTCAAAGAAATACTTACAGTGAAGAATGGCATAAAAAAGTTCGAGTTCCATCTCATCGGAGTCCATTTCCTCATTGAAATGGACATGGCATCATTTCCCCAAATGATCAAGTTTAAACAACGCCAAATACCTCATCCGCAGTTGCTACGATGGGCAGAATGGTTCTCCAAATACTCATTCGAGACCAAACACCTCAAAGGAAACAGAATGTACTCGCTGACTTCCTATCCCGTCCTAGGAAGATGGAAACTGTTCGAATGTACGTAAAGTGAAGGTACATTGGTCCACATAGGTATGAGACCCAAGACATCCAGAGAACGTGGGTTATCTTCCAATACCCACCAGAAGTAAGAGACATCATTCGAGAAGGACGATTCCAAGATCTTCATGGAATTCTCCAGATGTACCACCGTGAAGTCACAGAGACCTATCATGGCCTCATGCTCCAAGATTTCGACACTAGGTATCCATTCATCAAACCCTTCAGATGGGATCCTCGTCTCATCTTTCCAGAAGACCATAAATGGTTTTTCTGGCTCCTCATGCACTTTTACACAATTGCCATTGAATTCCCCACGGAACAATTATATCAGACCATTCGAAGGGCAATGAGAAATGAGTTCGAAAATCCCAGCATGAAGATGTTTATGCAGATGTTATTATGGTTCCAGACCATACAGTCATGGGATAGATCTATTTCTTCCCATAACAGGATTGGTAGGCCAGAACTTGAAAGGAATACTATTATTCTATTTCACGGCCCTGGACCTTTATTAACTCAGCAGGATATGGTGAGGTTTCCAGGGAACCACCTTGTCGGGCTTTGCAACATTTAGGCCCCAACAAAACCTCCAGAAGTTATAATATTCAAGACACTTGACTCCAGGATCAGCACCAATCAGCGTGAATACCGGAACCTCCAGCACACTCTATGCGAGATGAATGGCCAAATACCATCCCAGATCTGGCCAATGGATCCAGCAATACCAGTACCATGGAGCAACCAGATCCAGCTGTTCAGCCGACAGACGCTCCAATGATAGACTCACAGGACCCTTACACCTTGGATCTCCGTGGAATCAGCTTACCGACACCGACACCCGACACAAGGACAGGATGAAGGGACTAGCTCCTCGGCACCACCGCCACTAACTGCTGAGCAGCAGTATTGGTGAACATTTATCAAAGCCACAGGAACGGTGACACTCGTACACCAAGCCATGCCTCGGACACGACTCCGGACCCAGAAGACTAGTCTTAGTCCCATGTTCCCCTATCTATCTGTCTAAAGTTTGAATAATTGACGGACTCTCTCGGCCTGCGTGCCTTTTCCGTCATGCGTGTCAGTCCTAATTATTATCTGTATAGGTCCCCTGTATCGTCGGTGGAGTTTTAACTCCTCTTCTCCTCTCCTCTATATATTAGAGAGGATGCTTGTGTGTGTAAGAGGCAGAAGACCCTCCATTGTGAAATATCAGTATGCTTTTCACAATCATGTTCTAATTTCCCTCCTTCTTCTTTTGATGACCTCTCAACCTACAAAATAAGTTTAAGTTAGTAGGCCCTTCGAAGCATCCTGATAGTATCCTCTGCACTCGCCAGTTAGCCGGATCTTGTGTAAGAGAAAGGGACCCTGGATCTTGCATTTCTCTGCATAAGATCTTTGGTTCGAGGTTTCCTAGACACTAACAGGGAATCCCTGACCCCTTCGCCAGGTGGGCATTTTATGGTCGGGATACCATACCTGTGTTAGGATTCATCGAGCCATCGACTCGGAGCTTTGATTTGCCTGTTCTTAGGACTCCTGACGGGTGAGAGGAAGCTCCATCCCTCATTGGTATCATGAAAAACAATGTAGAATTATGAAGAAAAGTCTTAAACTTTTTTTTTTTTGCCAATTGAATGCCCAAAGTCATTACCTTAATTCACAAAGAGGGGATCATTGGATCATCACTTATTCAATTAAATAGATATAATGACTAAAATTCTACTTAAGGGAAGGGAGGACCCCTAAAGATACAAAGAAGTTGCTAGCTATGGAACCGAAGTGAAGCAAAAAGGGGCCTAGCCACCGTGTTAAGGGATAGAGAATCAAATTGTGGGGGAATGGGCACCGGATTGAGACACCATTCTTACCAGCAAATCTTCAATATAATCCAATTACCTACCAATGAACAAACTAACAGACAGCATAGGTATGCTTAGAGACCTACGTGTCACACAATAGGAATCGCAGTCAGAAGGAAGCGCAAACGTCCAAATGGAACTATGTCACGCCCCAGATCCCGGCGGGCCCGCGCGGGCATTCCCCGCGATTTACACCTGTGACCGCAATCACATCGCTTGCCCAATTGTGAACGACGGACAAGGATTCCGCGTGCCCAAAATGACGGATTT
>JAGVVM010001074.1:0-48203 GCA_019149425.1 Psidium friedrichsthalianum | reverse complement strand
TTCTCAAGGACGTAGAGTGTAAATACCTAACACTTGAGGGATTATTTTGTAATAACTAAAAGAAGCGTTGTGGAGAAATTAGAATAGAGCTACTTGGGAAGATACAAGGATGAAGACAGAGTTAGTGGAGAAATTAGAATGGGAGATAGAGATTGAGAAGGGAAGATGAAAATGAAGAAAGAGTTAGTAGTAGGAGGAATTAGAATGGGAGATAGAAATCGGGGCAGCAATTAGAACGGGAGATAAATGAGGCGGGACTACCTACAAGGAGGAAAGAGATAGCTTGTGGAAAAGGGGCGATTTTTCTTAGAGAATAGTTTTTAAAGTTTAAGACGGTTCTTGTCAGAGATGAAGCAAAAAATAGAGAGAAAGAAAAAATCAAAAAATAGAGAGAATCTTTTCCAAAAGAGAATTTTGAAGATGGTGGGAGTTTGAAACTAGGGGTTACTATCACCAATTCCTCTATCGATCAACACAAATCAGGAGTTCATCCCCGTCATGTCAAGCCGCAATCTTGATCCATAGGTGATACGAGGTCTGAATTCAACAATCAAATCCGTCAAATCAGGTAAAGATCCTAACCGTTAAAATCTTCAAAAATTTTGTTGGCCAAATGGATTGATTTAAATTTCGATTATATCATGTCGTACTTGTATGTCTTCGTATCCAACATATGTATTCGTACTACACAATTTTTCTGCATTTTTCGCTTAACACCATCGAACCCCAGAATTGGTAAACCGAGCCACCTGCTGAAGATTCTCTATTTACTGCTTTCTGTACTTTATTTATGCATTTTAACTTCTACATTATCAATCTCAGAATGGGTAGCCGAGCCACCCGTAGAGGTTCTTTATTTACTGCTTTCTGTACTCTATTTTATACGTTCTGATTTCCGCATTATCAAATCCAGAATGAGTAGGCCGAGCCACCCGCTAGAGGTTCTTTATTTACTGCTTTCTGTACTTTATTTTATGCAGTTTAATTTCTACATTATCAAATCCCAAAATGGGTTAGGGTGAGCCACCTGCCGGAGGTTTCTTTATTTACTACTTTCTGTACTCTAATTTTATGCGTTTTGATTTTTACATTATCAAACCCCAGAATGAGTAGGCTGAGCCACTGCTGGAGGTCGTAACATTGCACAGAAGTCATTAGCTCACTCCCTCTTTCGGCTATAGGGAAATTTTAATACTTATTTTCATATATTGCTTTTTATATCGCATCTTTTAATATTGCATTTATATTCAGAATATTTTGCATCGTCAATCTTATTTAATTCGAAAATACCAAAAAATATCATTCATGTTGCATTTCATATAATATAGCTCATGCATACTTTGCCATGCCGCATACGTATTCGTATTGCAATTTTCTGTAGTTTTAATCCGAACCTCAGATCACGATAGGCTCTGCCTCTTACTTGGTGGTGTAAAGATCTCATGTATTCTGTTCACTGATTTGTGATAACGCATGTGTATTCGTATGTCACGTAACATGTCACATACGTACATCGTATTCGTATTGTCATTAATTCATGCATATTCATCCCAAAAAAAATTCAAAAAAATCCCAAAAATTCGGAAACGGACCATTTCAACAGGCCAACCTATTTTTGATGATTATTTGCGTGTCGTGTCCACATATCCGCGTTCGTACGTCGCATCTGCATGTATGCGTTCGGTACTGTATTTGTATGTTTGTTCGTATGCCGTATTTGCGTGTAACGTTTGCATGTAATGTATGTTCATGTTGCATGTCATATTTATATGTCCATACTTGCATTTTCATGATTGCATGTCCGCGTTCGCATGTATACGTTCGCGTGTCTATATTTGCATTATCACATGTTGCTTATCCATGCACCCATTACCATCCATAATTCCATCTAAAAGTTAAAAAAAAACAAAAAACAAAAAAACATCTCACTAGAGCCTAAGAAGTAAACCAAGTATGAGTTGCCAAATTAGGATAATTCATGGAATAAGGTACGAAAGGGCATTAGTTTTAATTAACTAGTGTAACCAAGTCCCCCGAACTCATAATCTCTGGTTTGTAGAAGTAATTTAGTTCTCCCGCTAATTTACTTAGGTTTTCTAATCGACCTACTAAAAAATGATTAATGGGACCAAATTCTAAAATCATGTGAACAAAAAAAATCAAAATTGCAATTCGGTAGGGCTTGGAGAGTCCGTATTAGGTTAGTCAATCTAATCAACCTGATAATCTGTTAAACTTGGGAATTTTCTACCATCGAAATTTTTTCGGGTCCGACACTGCCGTCCAACTCGACCGTGTGCGCCAGCATCCTTGCCCTTTTGCCATCCACCGTCCAGCCCTAGTGGACGCTACCTCGTCTCACCTTTATCATGCACCATCACAAGCAGTCCAGCCGATGGCTTCGTCTCAACCCGTTCGAAGCAAACGCAAAGCTACATCAATTAGTCCCGAGATCGTCTGAAGTAGGACACTCACACGAGCCACTAACCAGCTTGATTTGGCCCTAATCAATGCCCTTTTCAATGGTAATCTAGCTTCATTTCATCTTGTTACTCGAGTTCTAACATAACCACATTCTTGTCAAGTGATTTCGCTTCGATTGAGCAAGTGCAGCTTTTTGATCGAAAAAAGATACTTCTTTTTAACTTTTGGTTGCAAAATTTATGATGCTTGATTCATTATGTTTTCTTAAGGCGAATTTCACAATCAAATTTTGAGAAGTAAAATTTTTTTGACCAAAAAGGATGAACTTTTATTGATCATCAAACTAAGCTTTTGAGATTACGCTTATTACGTACTTCCTTCAATCAACTACGTATGCCGCTCTAGAGGCCACAACCTAGAGTTGCTTAAAATGATTTACATTTTAACATATCGAAAATTGGTTACGTTTCGATAATCAATTTTAGTTCAACTTTTATTTTATTATATTTTATGCTTTTCGCTTCGGGTTCATCACCGCCGACCCCAACTAGTTTGGGATAAAGGTGATGTTGATGTTGATGTTGTTGATGTTTCTTAGCAAAACTAAAAAAAAATGGAATTTTTTATGAGAAATTTCCTCTAGAATTTTCGGCACTTGCTTATTGATAATCAAATTTTCCATCTCATGGATTAATTATTGCACTAGATGTTATTCTTGCTTATCCATTGATTTGTTGCTTATCCATGTGAATGCCCTATATACTTTGTATTATGGATAAGTTTTATCACAAAAAAGGGGATATCTTTTCTGAATTTGGAGTTAACTGAACAAATTCTAAAAAATCTTGAAGATAATTTTCCCAAATTTAGAAGATAGGGATGAATTTTCAACCACCCCTTGTTTTTTTCGAAAATTTTGAGCAAGTCCCAATGACTTCGCTTCTCGTCTAGTAGACTTTACTTCTTGACTGGTCATGTTTGTTTAATTATTTTATTTTATTATAAAGTTTGCACAATTGTAAACAAACATGCTCATAATATATGCTCCCCTATGTGCCTTGTCCCTTTGGAAAAATAAATTACACACCCTCATCATGATCTTATGGAATGGATTGGTAATTTGTATAGAATTTTGTAATCTGCCCTTTGTATTAAGGGATGATGTCATTCTATACTCAATTCACTTACCGATTCGAATATAAGAGAACATTCTAGATAAAATCCCCTCTGATCCTAATCTTTAGGTATGAGCAAATTAATCGCAAAATCGGAACTAAGGTATATTATGAGCATTTTTGTTTATCTTTGTTTATTCTTTTGCTTATTTATCTTACTCAAAGAAAAATAAATAAAATAATCATTCATTTCCTCGTGTATCATGGTCGTTCATGTCATTTTTCTAAGAAAAAGGGATTTTTCATGAAATTTGATACCGAAAGGGCATTAATTTTTTCAAATTAATGTAACTAAGTCTCCGGACTCACTTTGTCTGGTTCGTGAAAATAAATTAATTCTCCCGTTAATTTATTTAGGTATCTAATCGGCCTACCAAGAAAGCGATTGGTGGCGATTCCAAATTGAATAAACTTTGTATAAAATGAACCTAAGTTGCAATTCAATAGGACTTGAAAAGTCCGAACTAAGTTAGTAATCTAATTAACCTGATAATCTGTTAGCCTAATTTTAGATCGTGGCACTCTCCATTTTTTAGAAGTGTTGTGTGTCTTGTACCTCATCCGTCAAATTTTGGTCAAACTCTCCATCAATCCTAGGTCAACTTAAATGATCTTTTGAAAATGAGGGTAATTCAACTTAAATTTCGCTCGACCAAAAAAAAGAAACTTAAATTTTGCGGCTTATACACTTTGACATGCTCGAAGTTTCAAAATGTGCATATGTAAAAAAATTAGATTTCAATTCTTTTTTCTCTTGGAATTTTACACACTTTCAGTCGTTAATTAACAAATTTGCCCATGTTCTACTCTCCATCGGGCAAAAACCGTCACCCCTGCCTCATCAAGTTGCGAGTGGGGAGTCCAAGGCCGACAATACTTCTAAAACCCTACGAGCAATTTCATGTCTTCAGTTAGCTTCAGATGAGCAGGAATAGACAAAGTAATTACTTTTGCAGTAGTCCTCTTAAGGTATTTCATGTTGGTTTCTTTTAACCATTCTTAAGGTGGATAGGGCCAAGGCAAAATTCACATCGACGGATAAGTCGCGTCTAGGGCATGACCGCAATCTGCAGAAATTGCAAGAAACCCGAGACTTTGTAACTTCATGTGTGCTATACCACATCAGCCGCAGTCCATGACCAAGAGAACAAAGAGAACAACGCTCACTTACCTTATCCCCACTTTTGTGATAAGTGGGTATTGAATTATTAGAGCCGATAAGTGTGCTAGCTTTGGGGAGCAAATATGCATGGGGCCTAATCCTCCCCACCACCAATCTTCCTTTTCTTTTTTCTTTTCTTTTTTTTTTTATTCCTTTTTAGGTTTTGACAAGTCTCCCCACCACCAAACGAAATGTCCAGTAGCATCCAAGAAAACCAATCTTTTCTCCATCCCCCCTTCTTCCTTTCTTCCCCCATCAAAAAAATTTTCAACTCTCCTCCTCCATAATTGCTAGGCATACAAGATATTAACAAACACTGAAATATAAAATTTCTGCATAGCCCAGTCCATCTATTGACCTTGCATCGAAAACTTATTTGTTATTCATTTTTATCATTTTTGTAATCAATACATTTATTTTTTTTTCCTGAGAAATTGGGAGTAAAAATCCCCATGAGAGGCCAAAAGAATGAAAGTTTATAAAGAGGAAGAGAGAGAGATGGGAAAAGGGTCAAATTTAATAAGTAGTGAAGCCCAATAATAAAATAGTTGTTGCAGATCCTAGATATTTCTTATTAATACATATACAGACGCCCAAAAGTCCATATAGTTTATGCATTGCCACTTCTCCGAGTCATCTCAAGACTTTACGATCTCTCTCTCTCTCTCTCTCTCTCTCTCTCTCTCTCTCTGCAGACAAATTTCTCTTTCTATGGACACGAGGACCTCACTCATGGTCGTGGATGCTGCTGCTTCGAGTCCAAGTTCAGAGTCTTCCATTTTTCTTTTTATCAGTGAGTCGTTCTCTTCTCATTTTGTCTGTAAAGAGATGAGGACAGGCTGCTGATTGTTACACTGTCTCTTCTGCCGCTTCTTCGATCACCCATTTGCCGGTTCTTCTTCGCGCGATTAGCGACCCCAGTTGTGATTTCTTGCTCAGTTTGCAGATTTTGCCTCTGCATTAAGATTTCGCATGTTTATCTCATGTGGATATTGCGTTATGTCAGTTGATGGCTCTGTCCCTTGTTTGGGTTCTTCTTCTTTATTTGAGCTTTGAAGCAAAAAATTGGAGTTACCCTATATGGAGCTTCTGAAAACTTGCCCCCTCAATCAATGTGATTTTCGAACGCATAGCTTTGTATTGACTGAATTTGCAGCTTTCAATGGACTTGTGTTTTGTTATTGCTGGTATACTTGCACGACTTTGGTAGCGCTTGCTTTGTAGTTGACTCTACAGTTTCTTATCAGAAAGGACTTTCCTCTCTTTGTAGATGAAATCAATACTCGTCTGAAGATGTGAACCTTTTAGAAAAATCTGATTTTGCGGGGCGTTAATTAAACTGGAGCTGGAGTATTTTAGTGTGAATTTTGGATATCGGGTTTACTTCGAGCTATTCAGTCCGTATTGTTTGCTAGTGCTGAAATATGGACAGAACAAGACTAGCCTTGGCATTTCAGCCATCTGGATCGGCACAGTCAGAGGAGCCAGCTCTAGATTTGGAAAGAAACTACTGCAATCATCAGAATTTGCTGTCTTTGAGTCCATCTCCTCTACAGCCTTTTGCCTCTGGTGGGCAGCTATCTGAAAGTAATGCTCCTTTTTTCTCGTGGCCTACTTCAAGCCGTCTGATAGATGCAGCAGAAGATAGGGCAAACCATTTGGGAACCTTCAAAAAGGGGTGCTTCCTGAAACTTTAGGTCAGTTGCCAATGGGGCAGCAAGCTACAACCTTGCTTGAACTGATGACAATTAGGGCATTCCACAGCAAGATTTTGCGTCGGTTTAGTCTCGGGACAGCCGTTGGTTTTCGTATTCGACGTGGGTTTCTGACCAATATACCAGCAATTCTCGTCTTTGTTGCCCGAAAGGTTCACAAACAATGGCTCAGCCGTATCCAGTGTCTACCCGCAGCCCTTGAGGTGAAACAAATTGGTCCTTCTCTTCTTTGTTTTGAGGACCAATTTCATTGATCATCAGATGTAACTTTTTTTTTTTATCTACAGGATTTTTTTTAATTGTGAGATCTGAGAATTTGTGAACATGGAACAACCTAAAGTGATCTACTTTTTTACTAGGTAATCTCAAGGATATGTATTTGACCAAAAAAAAAAATCTGTAAGGATATGTAGGTGTCCTTATCAAGAAATGACTTGGTTCATCAGTCGCATGTGAAATGGAGAGAGAGAGAGAGAGAGAGAGAGAGAGAGAGAGGATTTGAGAAGCAATGTTTTGGCCATTCGTGTTTGAAATTAAAAAAAGTACATTTGTTTGTTGTGCTTTTGCTGACCTTCTGACAATGTGGTTGGCTTCAGTCTTGCAACTTAAATTGGTCAAATAGACTGCAATTAGCATGGCACAAAAAGCTTCGATGGAATAACTTGAGAACCCTAGCAGAGTAAAGTAAAGGTCTTGAAACATCTACTCTGTCATGGAACATATTTAGCAGGATTAAATATGTGATTTTGAGGATTATAAACTTGGAGAAGCTGACTACCTCTACAACGGATGTGCAGGGACCAGGAGGTGTATGGTGTGAGGTAGATGTTGTGGAATTTTCTTATTCTGGTGCACTAGCTCCTACTCCAAAAGAGCAGTTATACAATGAGCTTGTAGATGGCTTGCGGGGTAGCGATCCATGTGTTGGTTCTGGCTCTCAGGTATCCTGTTAGTCTCCTTTCTTATTTCTCTTACAAGACGCAGTAAATGACATGCAATGAACAAGATTCTTTTCCAATCAGGTTATGGATAGGCATAAAAAATTTTCTATTGCTAGAATGTTTATGGTGAGTAATATATTCCTAATCATAATACAAATGAATCTAGTTCAATGGCCTGCTTTAAGTTTCTCCACTTGCATTGCTGTTTGGAGTCATCTCAATGTGCTTATGCTCGTACAGTTCTCCATCTTAATTCTCAATTCTTACTCAGCAATGGAGGTTGTACAAGGCGAGTACATCATCTTCTCTTGAAAGAGAGATGAATGAAACAAAGGAAAGAAAAGAGAAGAAAGTAGTTTTTTTTATGGATTCCGGAAAATAACTGACTACAAAGTGCTGGAGTAATTGGAATCAACTTGATGTGATGGTGTAGAAATGAATAAGAATTTGGTCAAATATCATGCTTGGAGACTTTCTTTGGGTTTAGCTTCAACTTCAAGTGCATTAAGGTTTTGAGGGAGTGGAATTTGATTGGGGGACTCCTATAGGCTCTAGCTGAGCTTTGCCTAAGATTGAGAAAATTGAAGCTTGAGATACAATGAGTAGATAAAGTTCCTCCCAATAAATAATAAGTGGCTTTTCTGATTTCACTGTGTGGGTACCATCTGACTTTTTTTATGAAATCTGTATAATGAGATCATTTCAAGTTGTCTCCTCATTATAACTATGTTAAGTAGAAAGCCTCATTCTTTAGGGGCCAATTGAAATTTTGGAGAAGAGATCATGGGAGTGCGGATGGGAATCTAAGTCTTTAAATTCTTTTTTCTCATGATTCATCAGCATTTGCTTCTAGTATCACCTTTGAAATATTCTCTCTCTCTCTCAGCTGATGATTTTAGTGAAATATCATAGGAAGCTTTCTACATCATAATCTTTGTCTTTCTTTACTAAGAGCACCATCATGACATATATGTTGATATGTTGCTACAGTCAAATTGATACTTGTTTTTGTTATTGAAGTTAAGAAATTGAAAGTTGCATCATTGGATATTTCAACATTAGAAATGTTGGACTACAAAATATCTGAAGGTGCTGGGCCATCCCTTTTTTCGAGTGGCTAATTTATTAGTCTCCACAGATGTAGCTTACATTCTTTTCAAATTTTGGTGTCATGAGTGCGCGCAGTTTAATATGGTAAAGGCCATATCTCATACCTCTTTTGCCCCATGGAACAAGCATTATTATCTTTGCTCTAGGATCTATTGGTTCATCTTCTTCTCTAATCCTCTCTTCTGTGTTTTCAAATGGCTCAGGTTGCAAGTCAACAGACATATGGAACCCTGGGTGCTATAGTGAGAAGCCGGACTGGTAATCAACAAGTGGGTTTCCTAACAAATCGGCATGTGGCAGTAGATTTGGACTATCCAAATCAGAAAATGTTTCACCCTTTACCACCTAGCCTTGGACCCGGTGTTTATCTTGGTGCCGTTGAGAGGGCTACATCTTTTATAACGGATGATCTATGGTATGGCATCTTTGCCGCTAACAATCCAGGTAATACTGGATCCTGGATTGTCATCATCTGGGATGCTACTTACTGAATAAGACTTTGAAGCAATTTTTCATGGATTTGTACCTTCTTGTTAATTTAATTGTTAATCAAAGTGACTGCCAATTCAAAGAGCGATACAAAGATAAATCTTCCTTTGTCAGACTGCCTCCTAAGGAGGGACAAAACATGTGAAGCACAGATCTGTAACATTCGCATTTGCAGCATCAAAATCTGATAATACTCTTCTCAATACCATACTTGTGGCTGCACATCTTCTCGTCGGGTCTGATAAGATGTGTACCCTGTAGAGGCCTTTACGGAAACAAATAAGGGGAAGAGCTCATGTATCGCGATAAACCCCAGACATGCTGTGGAAGCCACATAAGTTGGCTATGGGAGCAAGACTGATCCTCATAGCTTCATGCTGGAAGCCACTTTGTCTGATCTGCCTTTTTCTTCATGTCATAGCTTCATGCATCAGCTTCTATGGATTTACACAGCTTGGAAGTTACAGAGTGGAAGTGTGGAGATGGATTAGGTGGATTGGGATGTAGTTTTTCTGTCTTCTTGCTTCAAGATTCTTAGTGGAAAGTCTCAGTTGATCTTTTTGGGTATTGGTGCAGTCATTTTCCTTTAGAAAATGTTCCTTTGAACTGTCCCATATAACAATTCTTGATTAGGTTTTTGTTTCTTTACTTATGGTGAAGACACTTCGAGAAAACTCAGGACTTGGGAGGTTTAAGCGGTCAAAAAATTCTTTTACTCAGCTTTATAATATAAGAGACTATGATCTCTCTCCTGGGATGGACAAGCCCATATTTGTTCTAGCTGGACAGGCTCTGTTGCCATTATATCCTCATTACAGAAGTTTATTAATTCTCAAGTTGAGGGGAAAGAATGAAGTCTCCTTAAAAATTTCTTTGGGATCTTCCTACTCCATTAACAGTTGACTATTTCTGTAGGGTAGCTTGGGAGAAAATTCTGTTTTCTCCTTCAGAAACCAAGAATTCCTTTCGTAAATAGGCAATTCCTCTGTCAAACAGAAGGATCCTATTAGCTGTCAAAACAAATCTTTCCTTTTGTTATATAGGATCCATGTAGCAGACTACACTTCAGGGGAATTTGTTCTGTTGCTGCAGCTGTTGCTTTCGTAGATGTGAACTTTGGACATTTATGCCCATGTCTTCTTTTCGTAAAATACAAATCTTCTATCAGACTTCTTTCTTGCACCTTGAAATAACTGGTGTTTTGCTTTGCAAATTGAAGCACCACCATTATAACTGATGTCACGTGATCTCCATGTTATATGCCCTTGCCTGCTCATAGGAGCAAAATTCTTGAGCAGTCACTGAAAGCAATAACTTGCGCACTTGACAGTACTACTTATTACACTGTGCTTCCTTATTCATAAACTATTGGAAACGCCAGAAAATTAAGAACATATATCCAGTAGCCCAAGTGAGATGTAATTACAGGGAAACTTTTAGGACTTGCCCTGTAATTACATCTTGCACTATTTATGTATACTTTCAGCGAAGGTATAAACGGGTCAGTATTTCTTTGTTTTGACTTCTTCAAAGAATTGTAATGAAGGTCGACCGTTAGTATAACAGTAAGGTTACTCCACCATGACTTGGGGGCCACAACTTCGACTCATGAAAACAACCTCTGAGTAAGCAGGGATGAGATTGTGTACATCTAACCATCCCAAGACCCCATGGGAGCCTCGTGCTTTGGGATGCCCCTTCTTTATTCAAAGAGCTGTGATGAATGTCTTATTTGATTTTTCCAACTGTTCGCACCTCCATTGAGCTTACACTAGTACTTGATTAAGCGTGCCTCACTTCCTTATTCCAAATTCACTGTTAGTTTCCACAGTGACCATAATATATTCTCTTTCACTAGATCACATAGCTTTCGTGCATAAAAGTTCGTCATTCTTTCATTTTATGTTGCAGATAGTTAACTACAGGTATTATAAAGTTTATGAGAGCTTTTACCTTTTCCTAGACAGGCTAAGCTCCTGTAGTAACTGAAAATTTAGCTCCGTTGGATATGTTTAGTTCCCAAACTCCATCTTGTTCCAATAACTGGACAGACATTATTATTATTATTATTTTATTTTTTATTTTTTGTTATTTTATGTTATTGACTTGTGCTCTATTTACATTTCTTTTAATGTTGATTTCAGGAATCATAGGCATTTAAATACTTCTCCCAGAATATCAAATTACATGGAAGAAGCTCAAGCATCTTTGTTTGCTTGGTTTGACACTGGGGCTGTGCTTTCAGTCTCTAGCTGACTTGTAATCATAAGTTTAAGAAGCAAAATTTCCCAATGAGGACTATATGGATTGTTCTTTTGAGCTATATGCTTTCTTGCTCTGTAATTTTTCCAGGGTTTTCCTTATTCTGGTCTTTAATTGAAAGAGAATATAATTAGGGCTTGCTTCACATATTATTAGATCTCCTGATGTTTAAGTAGTTTTTTTTTTTTGGTAAGGTCCTAATGTTTAAGTAGTTCATAACTCCTTTTTTCTAAAATGTCCTCTGTCTTGCTAAACGTTTATCTTTTTGGTCCCATTCACTCGTAAGTATCAATTTGAATTGGTTCTGTGGCAGAAACATTTGTGCGAGCAGATGGGGCCTTCATTCCCTTTGCTGAGGATTTTAATATGAACAATGTGACTACTTCCGTTAGAGGAATGGGTGAGGTTGGCATGGTTAACACTATTGACTTGCAGTCCCCAATCGGTAGTCTCATTGGAAGGCAGGTTGTCAAAGTCGGAAGAAGCTCTGGTTTGACCACTGGAACAATCATGGCATATTCCCTTGAATACAATGATGAAAAAGGAATATGTTTCTTCACCGATTTTCTCGTAGTTGGGGAGAACCAGCAGACATTTGATCTTGAAGGTGATAGCGGAAGCCTCATTCTCTTAACTGCTCCCAATGGCGAGAAGCCGCAACCAGTTGGGATCATATGGGGAGGAACGGCTAATCGGGGGTGCCTAAAGTTAAAGGTTGGCCAACCTCCTGAGAATTGGACTAGTGGAGTTGATCTAGGGCGTCTTCTTGATCTTCTTGAGCTCGATCTCATTACAACCAGTGAAGGTCTTCAAGGTCTGTATTATCTGAAAGTTTTCTGAGCAAATTTCCTTATTTACTATGGCTTTTTTTTTTTTTTAACTTCTCTCCCACGTCTGACGTTTCTAAAGTTGCTTATATGTATCCGAGCATAACACAGAATACTTAAAAATCTAGTCAAGTATAAAACTGGCAAAAACTTGCCTGAATATCCTCACCAGCCTTTCTCTGTGTCCTAATAAGTCAGTTAACTAGTTTGTATGCATCTCTTCAATCGTTAACGTATAATTTTCACTAAGCAAACATTCTACGCTATTAATCTATTGACGTTGTTGAGCATTTTACTTTTTTTTAGGAGCCTTCCTTTTTGATATTGTTGGTTAGTCCTATTACAGTTTTGAAGAGAAATGAACTGCCGTGAAATGTATGCATAGTTAACAATGAAGTTCCAAGGGGTCTTAGGTTTGGTGTTCCCTATGTTTTGGATTGGCAATTCTACTTAACATTCTGTCATATTTGTTTCTCCTCCATTGTTTTCTGAGTTGCCATTTGCTACTTAACATTCTAATATCTGTTTTTTTGTTTCTTTGTTTTTTTGGCAATTTTAGCTGCAGTATTGGAACAACGAAATGTTTCTGCAGGAAACGTGGATTCAGCAGTGGGAGAATCCTCTCCTCCTTCTAGACATCTCTCCAGAGACAAAACCGAAGAAAACATGGAGCCTTTCGGCTTGAAAAACAAGCAGGGCCCCGTCGAAATCGACACCTGCGAAGGTCTGCGCAGTGAATTTCACATAGAAGATGGGATCGAAGCAACCCCCAGCGTCGAGCATCAGTTCATATCGAGCTGTTCTGCAAGATCACCTCTCCATCGGAGCGACCGACAGGAGAACTCCGAACTCAGGAACCTGTCGGCTTTGGCAAGTAATGCCAACGCAGAGGTTACTGTTTCGTTGCAGCTGGGAGAACCCGAGCTGAAGAGGAGAAAGCAGTCTGATTTTCAATAGTAGCGAAGAACAAGCGCGTACTTTGAAGCTGGAGAGGATTGATTATCTTGCCCGGAAAAGCCATATTTCAACAGCAAGTTTCATGTTGGCATCCAAAGGAACAGAAAATGCTCGAATCAAATCCACTCTGGTGCGTTCCCAAATCTCTCTAGTTTACCGGTTTGAAATCGAGGCTATAGCTATCAGTTCAACAAGGCATAATAATTATGAGCTGCGAGTATTTCGTATTTTAGTGTATAACGTGGCATTTGTGCACCAAAAGCCATTGGTATAGGTAGAGATATGGGACAGTACATTACAAAAGGGGAAATTCCAGGGGGACATAGCTAATTCTCTTTGATTGGTATTAGTTAGCTGAAAGAGAATAAAATTGTGCTGTATGCAACTCCTTAAGAGGGAGTTATGGAAAGTACTGGGAAGTTATATGAGTGGTATATTATTTCTTTTTCTTTTTTCTTTGCGTGGAAGCCTTAATTTAACTATATATTTATTTTCCTTTCGTTGGGTTGGCAATGATAAATATTTTGATTTCTCTTGGTGGTGCCCTTTTGATCGTGCGTCACTGCCTTTAATACTGGGTGGGGTGGGCGTGCTTTTTCCTACTCCATTGACATATCCAAGTAATTCCGTGCTTTACGGATTGCGTTTCAAGTGGAGAATTTTTAATTTTATTTTGACCTGTAAATTGGACGTTATACATACATACATAAATGTAAAAACTAGAAAGTACCAACTCTACTTTGATTTTTTTCCACTTATGGCCAATTTGGTCTGTGACAATCTTCGAATTTGCACAGTTACTATAATCAAGCCTTCCATTATAGCCATCGCTACGATTTGACATGCTGACATCATACTTTCAATTATTGTTGAATGGCCCCAAATCCAAGATTTCAATTTTAGAGAGATGATGATTGAAAGGGAGGCCGGTAGGGCAGCAGCGTTAGAGCTGGTGGTGAACTCAGCCCTCAAAGAAGGTGGTCCGGCTATTGATTGTAATTGAATAGTGTTTAAGGCTTAAAGTGACTCTTCATTTTCGCTTTCTTTTCCCTTTTTCGTGCTGCCGCGACATAATGCGAGAGATTAAGCGTCAATTGTTCTCTTTGAAATGGAAAACTAAGTTGAGCAATAGGCAAAGAACAGAAAGAAAAAATAAGCGACGGATGCAAATGAAGTGACATAAATGGAAATCCTTCCCCAATTCGATTTGTCCGATTATTGAGATTCAGGGTTAGTAGCATAATAGAAAATACAAGAACGCTAAGCAAAACTGTGTCCGGATTAATTGGAAAAAGAGACGGAGATTAAAGGGAGAGAAACTTAAAAGTGGAGGATGATATGCGACAATGGAGAGTGAAGTACCCCGCGCAAGGAAGAAATAACTCGTCCGTACTCGATGTCTACTCAACTCGACAAAATAAAGTTATCTATGCAGAAAGCTTACGAGACCATCAGGAAATCAAGGAATGGTACGAAAGTTGAATCAATTAAATACAAGTCAAACCAGCCGAAAAAGAAAAATTCAAAAACCGAAACTAAGAAGGTAGGTGCATCAAGCATAACGATGCTTAAGCAAGGAGATGTCAAGTCCATAACTGGGAGTCGATCCAAGTAGCAACATATTTTGGTGCAGATGCTTCATAGAGCAACAAAATCGTTTTAACTGATCAAAGTCCCTCAACCCAGTCGAGTTTATAAACCTTTTTGAATGATTTCATCGACCTTACTTGCTAGGCTATTAGTTTACTCCAAACGTCCTTTTTACAAAACTATGTTATGATGATTTCAAGACCACCACCAAGGGAATATATGCTGCTTTCCAAGCATGCGCAAGAGCGGACAGATTCGACCAAAAAAAAAAGGCAGCAGACAGAAAGAACTACCTGACCTGAACTTTGGAGTATGGAGGTAATGATTTGGTGTAATCTACTAAGGACAAACAACATGAGTTTGCAAGGCATCAAGGATCATGAAAAAGTTCGGCAATGGAAGCAGGAAGGCACGAAAGAACTGGATTAGTACCACTCCAAATGTCCAACCTCTCTACCCACGAATAGAAGAGCCATCGATCATGTTCTAGTTCTCAGCAAATTTGAGTTTTCTCTTCGACTGAAGAAGTAGCTAAATCTTCTGCTGTCACTGGCTTGTGAAGCTGCAGCAAACAGAAAAATCACTATTTAGAATCAGAGACCAAGGACCATACCAAATAATTAATCAAATCAATGTCAATACCCAAAGTAGAGCCTCCTCCGACACAAGTATATGAGGTTAAAGAACTTAAGATGAAACACAGCAAACTAGGACAATGTGCTTGTGCATTAGGGGAAACCCAGTAGGATCTAGCGGAAAAGCTTCAAGTTGTGACTTACGTATCTTCTGGAATCTCCGGCTGGGAAAAAAAAGAGAATAAGATGCAAAGGTCTGTATATATCAGCAAGCAAGGGGGTAAATTGTCTAGACTCCATTTTCTGCCAAGTTTTGGTGAAGATGGCTGGTTGATTTAACTCATAACCCAAACAAGAGTTCCAAAAGGATTAAACTTCTTCCAGTACAGTTAGTAGTTTAAGTCCTAACGTCATTGTAGTTGAAAAGAGTGAAAAATACCACAAAATCCTTACCAGCATTGTCACTTTACTACAGTCAATCTTGGTTTTAAGTCCCACCATTGCAGTTAAATAAAGTAAATGATACCACAAAATTCTTACCAACACAGTCACTTTACATCAGAGCTAATCTTACAATAAACAAAGATGAACCTTAAGTTATGCCTAAAATCACTTGATGAATTGTTGAGTATGTAAATCAGACCAGCAGCAAGTAAACATCCAAACAAACTTCCCGCGCTCCAAATCTGAGCACACGGGGTCCATTACTTGTTAAACACCATAAGTGGAAAAAGTGGAAGAAAAAGTGGAAGCAACCATCAAGACTCCAGGTGAAGGTCATTGACGCAAAAGAAGTACTTAATATTTATCTGATTAATTTAGAATCATCCAGTGTATTAATACTAGCTGAAGCTGCTTATTGAACATGAAGAAACCATATTTTGCACCAGAATGGGCTCAGTACTTCATGCAGTACAATTGGGTGTATCACAAACAATCAGGAGAAGAGAGTTACGCCTCTGCAACAGATATCCAGTGAAAAGAACGCAAAAATGCATCATCTTGTGATGGAAGACAATCGTGGTTCCAATATGTTACGCTACCAAATTTTGCTTTCATCTCCCAGAAGTTCAGGTTCCCTTCAGAGGTTTCTGAACCACTTGTTTCACCAAAAGTCTTCTTTCCTAAGACAAAACCTGTAAGCAAGAAGTTTTCCCTCCATGTTCCATCAGAACTTTCGTTTCTGCCAAACAAATCACATGCATATGTAAAGCAATAACAACTTCAGATAAAACATTGCAGTCTCAGAAGTGCTTTTTAATGATGTGCAATAAGATTATACTTTGCCAATGCAAAGTTCATCTATCCAGTACGAAGAACCCTCGGATACTCCTTTCTGCTTTAATTAGAAAAGGGATCATGATATAGGACCATAAATACAGCGGCTACAAAACATCTATCAAGTGAACTAATGAACTAGTCAGGCCAAATTACAGCTTGGGCTGCCAACAATGAAATGCCAAATTAGAGAAATAAAAGTTCAAAAGAAGAACAATTGCAATGAAAGTGAATAATTGTCAAGTGTGGAAACAAAAGTCAAAAAAACTGGATTAAGTCATTGAGATTCACATTGGCAAGAGACAAGGAAACAAAAATTTCTCTTGAAGAACAATCATAATTTAACATCATAAACTTGCAATCAACAAAGAAATCATTACAAGGATCGAACGAAAAGAAATAATAAATTTGCACAAAACCCACCATTGTTATTCCATAACTCATAAATGAACCGATTGAAATCCTGCAATCTTTACAATGTACAAAGATAAAAAAGAAAGCACCCGCCCACCCTCCCATCCACAGACGCACTCCCCACACGAGTGCGCAAGCAAATGCACACAAAGATCCCTAATTCCCAAAGACTCGAAGTTTTCTACACTCTAGATCATCCTAATAATAGCCGCAAGTCTCGACCTCCAGGACCAATCGAAAAGCTAAAGCCAAAACAGACAGATGCTTTCCCAGCCTAGAGTGAGAACCAGATGGTTAGATGACTTTGCTGCCGCCTTGCAGAGAACATGCCTGTCGGCGTTTCAAATGCCTTGTCTAACATAGATTCTCAAATGGTTACATGCCCAGCCTGGTTGCTTTCCAAATTATAAAAAAAACAAAACAGCACAATGAAACCCCTTCTAACGGAACTTGTCCAGATCAACTTCGAACGAAACAGGTTACTAGTCTCTTCCACCCAGTGAAAATGTCAACATTAATTTTGCGGTAAAGGTCCAAATCAGAAAAGAGACCGCGCTCACAAAGTTTCCCACATGGAAACACGAAATAATGTTCTCATGTGTTAGGTGGTCTTAGACCTCTCTCATCCCAAAAGCTAGATTCCACAACCAATATGGGAAGACCAACAATCTCCCCCTCAACATCGGGCCATGGGTCGGAGTACCAGCCTCTTCCACAATCGATATCAACGATCTACCCCTCACACATTCTATATCTCTCCCGTATGACTATTGGATTCAGACTTGTTGGTAACCTGGGCTCTGATACAGTGTTGGGTGGTCTTGAGCTTCTCTCATCCCAAAAGCTAGTTCAAAAGTTGAGGCTTTCCCTCACACTTATAAACCAACTACCAACCCCTTCCACAACCGACGTGAGACAACACCAACACACACCCCACCCAAAATATATGGGAGATATGAGAAGGGATTGCAGATAGCATGCAAGTAAAGGCGAGCACCATGCATAAAAATAAAATGCGAGAATTAGCAAGACAAACATCGACAGTTGGCAGCTACAACAACAACAACCTGAGAATACACGCCTAGAAGGTCACTCCAGACATAACTTATTGGCAATTCTAAAATAAAACAGGAAAAACTGCAACAGAATGACGAATCCAAAAGGCGACAAAGACCAAATTACCGGAATACCCGGGAGGAAGCGGAACGGCGGCGCCTTGCAACTTCCTCCCCGGAAATAGGCCTCCTGCACAGCCAAACCATCGGCCTCCACTCCTGGAAGCGAACGCAACGTCAAAATCGAAGTCACCCAATCGACACAGACGCGCGCACATGAGAATGTCAAGAAAACGAGACAGGTTGGGTTCGATCCGCAGGAAGACACGAACCAGCTGGTCTGGGCTTGAAGTACTGAGAAACAGCGCAGGGTCCGTCGTACTCGATGGTGCAGGGGAGAAGGTGCACGCCACCGTTCAGATCCGCCGACGGCCCCGACTCCGTCAAGTCGATTGTGCCCGTCGAACCAATCGGAGGACAATCCATTTTCAACCGGAATGCTTTCTTTCTTTCTTCCTTCCAAACGAGCTCACTGCAAGCCCTAATTTTGCAGTCCTTATTGCATAGAACCAAATTTTCCCGCGCTCTCTGACCCAAAATTCGCGAAAAGAAGGGTGGTAAAGATGGGGGGTGGCCAATAAGCATTGACAACTTCAAATTCATTACCAATGATAAATAAATTATATATATATATATATATATATATATATATATACATACACACACACATGCTTATACTTTTGCATAAACAATTCACATGCCTCTTATGCATAAATTCTCCCACGTTGCAGACTCGTTCTAACATGTTTAAATGGTTGATCTTCAGTTAGCTATATGAGTGCTTTTGGTGTGTGTTTAGGGTATCAAATTCAAATGGACGTCTGTGGAAAGAAAATGACATTCTCATATATAAGGATACTTACGACAATTGATGTGAAGATGCAAAGTGATCTTTATGGATATAAACCCTATACATGCATTTGTTATTCTAGAGATGTCAAACGGGTGGGTCAGGTTTGGGTCAGGTCAACTATGATCTAACCCATATTGACCCATTTTCATACAGTACAAATTTAACGATATATACCCGACCCGACCCATATTATTTAAACACCGAAATATTTAATCATATTTAGAAAAATTCATTCTTATAATTTTTCAAAAAAAATATTCCTTAAACATTATGGATAATTTTTATAATCTCTAAAAAAATTAAAATTTTTGTTTTTCCTTTTCTTTTTTTATTTTTTCTTTCCCTTCTTCGTCTTCTCTTCGTCCGTCATCAGGCATCAACAACCAAGCACAGACACAGCCGATTTCAATGAGTTCGAGGCTCACTAGATTTAAAGTGAGGCATAAATAGATTTTTTGAGTATTTTAAAAATATTAAAATTTTCAATAATTCAATTTCTTTTTAATATTTTAATATTTTATTATAATTTTTTAATCTTTTTTTCTTATTTTCTTTTCCTCCTACTTGGCCATTGCCTTGCCTTGGCTGCCACTACTTGACAATGGCCATCAGCGAGCTCGAGCTCACGCTAGATCAAGTGAGTTTCAAGCTTGCCGCCCGAAGGGGAGCTCAGCTCATCGGTGCTTGGTCAATCCAAGCAAGCCTGAGCTTGCCTATGGCCGTCGCCAGCCAATGGCGACTCAAGCAAGGTGACAACCAAATCAAGAGAAAAATGAAAATAGGAAGAAAAAAAAAAAGAAAAAAGCAATATTAAAATGAAATATTAAAATAAAAAAATTGATTTTTTAAAATATTCACAAAACTTATTTATGACTCCCTTAAGATAATTGTCTTAGCTAAATCATTTATGACCCATTTAAAATTCATTAAGTTTGTAAGTAACCCATTCGTGACCTATGCAAGCACCTAAGCCAATCCATTTTTGACCCGCTACCATTAAATTTGAGTTTGAATATGGATTCTAGACCATTTTGCCATCTCTAGAATTTCCAAGCATTATCGTTGATCGGGTAGTTGAAAAATTAACCAACTATCGATGTAAGTGAATAGATTTAAAGCGAATACTACGCAAAAATTTTTACTTAAATTTTCCCCAAAAGATTCTATGCCACAAACAAGAAACAAGCTATCACAGGGTCGATTTTATCTACTAAATTCTCCGCCAATGCCGTCAGTAAAACCACGCGTTTTCCAAGCCACGCCAATTCAGCGTTGGGACGCACGACCGCGAACACAATCCCACAAGTCAAGCCATGCACAGCACGATTATGATCACGTTCACAACCCCCTTACGCTCAAGCTAGACCATGATGCCCTAGTTGCACTGATCATATTCATGCGATGGATGACGAGTCGCAAACAACCTGCATTCTCGGCCAAAGCCCTGTTACTCTCTCAATTAGCAGCCCCTTGGTTCCTAGGATCTTTCCAAATCCTAGGTTCGGGTAACAAAATGCAAAAAATGATGAGGAAGTTAAAATATCATATCGGAGTCGCCACCAATCATTTGAGAAAACCTAGGTCGATTGGACGTTTCAACCTTAGGTAGTGTGTGGGAATCAAACTACCTAAGTACACAAACGAAGGAACTGGTCTAGAGATCTTAAGTCCACAGTTTGGTAATGCGTGGGTAGGAACGGGGAAGGTTCCCACGACACCTTAAAATAATTAAGACGATCAAAGCAATAAATCATATATTTCTAAAGTGATCCCGTAAAGCATTTTACAAGATACATCAACGACGTAGCTTAAGAAAATTAAAATGCCTTTTGATATCATATTCGCTGGCATCATGAAGAACGGGGTCGGTTAGGTCCGATTCCCGGTTTCCGGGGGAACCGGACCGAATAATGTTTCGTTAAAAAAATTTCGAAGTTTAAACCTAAGATGCTCGGGATGTTTAGTATGACTTTCAGGTTTAGGGATAACGCAATACAATTAACGAGATTTGGCTCAATGCATATGTCTACATCTGGGAACATAGATTAGATGGGCGTCATTTTCGTTGGATTCATGGGGATTGACCCTCGTTTTAAATGGCAACTTTTCCTTTGACTGGAGCGTTTTGAACATCTCAGTTTCGAGGCCTGAGCCTTGGAACATCTTCGACGAATTATAAGGGCTTGCACTTAACGACTCACGTAAGGAGTGTTTCGTAGTTGGAACAAGGAACCGGCAGCAGTTAATGTATAATGATAGATACGTGCTTTGTATATCCTTTTGAATGTGGCGGATCCGAGTTCTTCCTTCAAATTAAATTTTTCTGGTGACAATTTAACGAAGAACAACATGATCATCAGATTGTTATTGGACTGTTATTAAGCAAGTACGGCTATTGAGTGAATTGACTTAGCAACTACCTTGGAGTACAGTGCAAAAGTGGGCAGCCAGTTAAGTAGATATACACTAGTCATCTATAGATGAATATCATGGACAGACAAAAAAAAAAAGCTACAAATAACTTTATCATGGCATTTAATCAGCACTATGTTACAGAATACAAACCTCGAAAGCAGAGCTCAACATACCGCATCCCTCCAAAGAAGGAAAAGATAAAAACCTAAGACAGACAGAGAAGTGGTTGCCCCCCAATTAGTAGCATTTAGTATCACAAACTAATGTTGCACCACGTCCTATCCCTTGCTCAGTTCAACATTTGATGAGTCATAAGCGACATCAGCACAAGAAGTGTCCATATCATTCAGACCCAATTCCTCATTCTGCTCCCATGACCTTTGATACTCCTCAACTGCAAACAAGTCCAGCAAGAATCGTCAGAAGAGAATAGTTCATTGACAAAAAAGAGAGAATTACTCAACATGCATCCATCTTTGGTCAGCTGAAAAATTCACTCTATGCTGGAGAACAACTAATAATTCCATCAATGTACTTGTATATCCCTCTTAAGCCTAATTTACAGGTTGAGACATTATATGCAAGTTATGGCATATCTCAGATACTGTCACTTCCTTTTGGGCTAAATATAAAGCCTCCCATGGTCAACAGTGGTCAGATGGGCCTGTATCTGCCACTGCCAGGTGTCAAACCCTGTGGTTTCCTTGGTATGTGACATTCGTGCAAGAAACTTGACTGGATGAGATCAGGTATTTTTTTTCCATCGAGACATTACCAATTGGCCATATGGGAGCTGCCACATTACCACCGTTAGACTTGCCTCTTTACCATGAAGAAGCACCGGCAAATACACCTGAATGGACATATATTCTCCAACACTTAAGCTACTACATGGACACGTATGGTCCCCAAGCAGCGTTATGGGCAAGTTTTAAAAAAAAGAGGGTAAATCATAAACACCAAATGTAAATTTGCCCATGAAGCCTTCTTTCTTTCTTTTTTTTTTTTTTAAATTAAGGATAAATCATAAATACCAAATGTAAATTTGCCCATGTAGCCTTCTCTTTTCCCCCCAGAAACATGTTAGCGGAAACAAACTTACATGTCAACTGATGGTCATCCTCAATATTGTCAGTTATTGGAGCAATGAAAGAATTTGCCAGCCCATCGTCGAGAACCAAAGTCCAGTGGTCCTCCAGACTTAAAAGCTGCAGCATATTCAAGCTTCCAGAGTGACTAGACGAAAATAAGCAACTAACTTGAACTTAACAGAATAAGTGACTAGTGTCTGAACAGATGGTAAGTACTTCTTTACATCTCGAAGGAAATAGTGAGGGAAAAACTAGCCATCTACTAGCAATAAGCCTGCTTCATCTGTGCCGTTTGGATATGATTGCAGCCGGTTTATCAAACCCCCCCCCCCCCCCCCCCCCCCAAAAAAAAAGTAGTAAAAAGATTCACCAATCAACGATCTCACAAACTAATCTATATGCGTTCTAAGAAGCTCATTTCTTGCTAAATTCTTGTGTCATACCATAATCCGAAATGATTTTCACATCTAGTGTAAGGATTACCAACTGCAATTAAGTGCTGAAAGTGTGGACTCTCAGGACTCAAATCACATGAGAAAAGCCTCTGAAGAGTCCCATTTCAAGCCGTAAGTGGACAAGTTCTTGTAAATATGTCTGCACAGCAGACGCAACTGATATTTGGAAGACCAAAAGGGAAGAATTATAAAGGCCTGCAGTTGGTCCCGACCTCATAGCTAAACCATAAAGCAACTCCAACCAACAGGAGATACTTAAGAGCTATCATGTGTTCACTACTCAAAGCTAGGGTGAGAACAGAGTATTTGCAAATCATAATTAGTGTCTTGATCTTTTAGGATCTGCGGGGATTGACTTTTAGTTTTGAATTTTTCCCTGCATCTGAATCTTGTAACTGACACACTAACATCTCTGTTTCTTGAGGTAACTGGGTAAAAAGTTACATAAATGATGATTGAGGTTTAGTCCATTATAAGATTCTAGATATTACTTTGAGAACTTCAATCTATTCATTGAGTTTTCTTGCATAAGTTAACTTGAAGGAGATTCTTGATGATTATGGAAGTACGATTTAAGAAAAAGTTGAGTTTCATAAGGAGATAATCTATTTTTTTGTTGTGTTTACTCGAATTGCTTTAGCATGGTAGTATTAGAAATCAATTCAGGTTTTTAACTTCTTGTCGGAGCACTAAGGAAAGAAATATGAAATACTTTCTCTAACTTCTTCTGGATTTGAGGGGTTTTAAGGAGAGACTAATCTGATATAGGGAATTGAATTCCTCATTATATTGCGGTGGTTGGTGGCTAGAATGATGTTATTGGTGAAATTGACAAAATCATGGGTAACTTATAAATAGTAGACTGACTAACAAATTACCGGTCACTTTTTACTTGCCATAAAAATTTATTACCCATGTTAAATGTTTTCCATCCATGAAATGCAATTCCATTTTTGCCAAACGGTATTTTTGGAATCTGCTCCATCTCATCATGGCACTTCCAACACTCAACTAATTGCACAGTCCCATCAGTAATAAGTTAAATCAAAATAACAAAACATAAAAAGAAGAACAAAGGAAAAAAGGAAAGATTCAACATGGGATGACAGCTCATTATGAAGCAAGGCATGCCTAAACAATCCTTCAACCTATTTTTAAGTTTTTTCCTTTGCAATCATACTTTACCTTCCGTAGTCTTTCTTTGAAGTCTTTCCACTTTGCTCTCTTGTGATCATCAAGACTGTCTCCAAAAGTAAATCCATGCAACCTCTCAAGGCCTACAGTAGTTAAAAAAAACTAACTTATTGCAAACATACTACTGACTAGAATACATACAAAACAAGAAATGCTCTGGGAGTAATCTGCTTAGCAATCTTATATAACTTCTCACTTGAAGTGGACCCTACGAGTAAACTACAAATGCACACAAGACGATCAATTCATGCTACTTAAAGTTTCCAGTTTTCTATGTATCCCTTAACATAATCCTTCCCTCCAATTCATCAAACAGACAAACATGTTGAATTGAAAAATGCAAAAAGGAAATATTACTCACATAAGACACATCTTCCACTGAGATTTTAAAATCAGCTTCAGATCCCGTGAAATTCCATGTCTGAAATCATATCATCCCTACTCTTAAAGTTCTTTAAATTCCCATCTCTACGTTCAAGAAAAAAAAAACATGTTGCAACTATTACTCCAAGTAATTAAACGTGTAGACTTGTGTTGATTAGATGACGGCATAGGTTCGATTTCACATAACACCAAGTGCAAATAATTTCATGTTTGGGCCACTTAGCTGAGCTTTGGCTTGCTTCTTACTTGGACCATGAGGTAAGAGGAGTATTTAAGGGCCAACATTTTCCTATCTGAGATGGGTTTCCTCAACATTAATTTGAAAAAAAAAAACCCTATACTTTGGACTAATACAATCTATTCCAATTCGTTGACTCAAAAACTTACTCGAACTTCTGGAACATTTTGTAATAATATAAGTGTGACTTTAGTAAGATACTCACTTGGTAAAAATGATTATCAAATTGCAGCCCAGCAAAGGCGCATTTCCATTCTTACAAGCAAGTAAAAATCTTTTCTGTCAGTGAAATATTTTATAATAAGTTTCCAAGAACTCTCCAGAAAGACCAGCTAATTCCTATCACAGAACATAAAGATCTGCAACCAAAAGAAGCCAGATGTCTGCAAAAGTAGAAAAGAATCATGAGATAAAACGACAACCAGCTCAATTGACGTCAAGGAGAACATCATTCAATTAACTTGCACCAAAGTTCGACTCAAGAACCAGGCACTAGCCCAACAGTGCAGTCAATTATCTCAGTTTCGATACCACCAGTAATCATCACTTGACACTCATTTTTAACGGGCTAGGAAAGCATCATTCAAGCAAGCACAAACTCGACTATAAGGCATTTAACTGTTAACTCTGTTTCACATCACCAAGGCATAAGCATTATTTGTGTCCAGTTTCACAGCATGCAACTGAAACATAAAAAATACTTCGAGTGTTTTTCAGATCTATCTTTGGGTTCACTCAATTCTATTTACAAAAGGTACACCAAACTGGGTACACAGGACAATTAAATGATCTATTGGTAAAAGATAACAGTATGAATACTCACTTTCACATATCTTGGAGATCAATCCTTCAACAGTGGTAACAACTCCACCTAAAGTGCCACTCGTAAGCTCCAACTCAAGCTCTGGAACTCTCACACTAGCAGTATCAGACTACAGATATTCACAAAGTCACCAATCAGATGAGATTTTATGACTTTAAAGTACAAGAAACATCTTTCAGCTCTCATGTATCAGTTACTAGAAATATCGATTATGCATTGCCACATACTCCTCGATTATGTCTATAGCAGTCACACCATCATGAAACAAATCAAGGGTAACAAAATTTTCTTTCCTACAGAGTCAATCTACAATAAAGGAGTTGTGTTGGCAATAGCTCATATGATTTTTTCATTTCATTATCTTTCTCAAAATTCCTATTCCTTCTCTCTCTGATCCTGGGCACCAAACTGGGGCCTTCATTGGGATTTCCTTCCTTCAGTAATTCTGAAGGCAAAAGAAAAGAAGAGGAACCATATTCTGACCATCCCGACTTTACTTACTCCAAAAAGAAGGAAAGAAAACAGAACAACTATCCTCAGGAACTAGAAGTTCAAGCTCTACAATGGAAAAAAAAAAAATTCCTGCTCATAACAATCCTTCATTTGTTGTAGAAACCTTATGGAAAATTTGCTCCGCATCATACTGTTATTGAGACAGTAAAAGTATGAAGAAAATAATAAGATGCTGTCCGAGTGTAAGGCAAACAGTGCCTAACACGGAGGGAAGTAATGAAAGGTCAAGGTTAAAAAACCAGGAAGCCAATCGATAACGAAAATTAATGAGAAAACATGAAATTTCAATGAGAGCAGAAATTAAAGATGAGTGTTAAAGCCAATGTGCACTCCAGTCGAATAGGAAGCAGGAGACAAGCCGTATTTATTTTATATCAGCTGCTGTCTGAGACTGGAAAATGACAGATGAGAATGAAGGCCACCGGCACTAAAGAGGGCAAAAGACTTCAATAAAGAAAGGATTGAGAAGATAAAAAAAAATTGTTAACCCAGAAGCAACAGCAATCCAGAAGACAAAAATGGGGGGCAAGAGGTAGAAGTTTCGATTAATTATTCAATAAATATCTCAGGTAGAAACAGCAGGGTGACACGCTTGACGCAATGGAAAGTGAAGTCCTGTCACTGAAATCAAGTCTCTGTAAACTTATCAGGACTGCTCTGAAACTAAAAGGAGAAATCCACTAAAGCATTTTACAGAACTTAATATAATGTGATATTACAACATCCGAAAACTGTTTTTAACTTTATGGTGGGCGAAAATACTGTTCTTTCTCTTTGAAATCTATGAGCTTGGGGCAGATGCAGCCGAAGGTAACAGAGGAGAACTCGCTATCACTGAAGGGAAAAAGTGTGGGAGGACATACAGGAGGCTTATTATACTACATTGTCACAGACAAAGAACAAATGGCAAGGAATCAGTGACAAAGGAGCTATGATTTTGCAAGACAGTATCGTGCTGTCAGTAATTGAGAAGATAGAAATTTGACTTTCGCGCAGCTACCCAAAACCTCAAACCAGTTCTGACCACCATAACAAATTAGAGGTCCCGCACAATGCATTATTTGAAATGATGTAACTACTGTTGACACAATGGACAGTGTGATGGAATCTAGGAAACAACCTTTCAATGGGGTATGAGCTCATTTTGATGTCAACATTGAAGTTCATTACTGAATTAAATCAGCATAAGCAGTCGGGAATATGTGGAACCCAAACTAATAACAAGATAATTGCTTGCAAGAATATCATCCAAACCTTTATAACATCACGGCTCAAATCTTCTGTATTCTTCACACAGAGAGATATTCTCTTTCCCTTCTCAGGAATTCGGCCACCAGGCTTCAACTGCAAGATAAAATATTAATGTTGACCAGTTGCTGGATAAATAAAGGATAAGGTACATGAACTATGAAGAAGCTACATGAACAACTGCAAACCTCTGAATTACGATAACCACAAGCATCGCATGTCGACGCCATCACAATTACTTCTTGAAAGTATGGGATATCTGCATGACTTAGGCTCAACAAATATGTATTCTGAAAACTGTATCTAAAGCTCCACAAATAAAAAGCACTAACACCATTCAGAACAAACATACCCTATTAATAGTAATATATAATCCTAAAGTTCCAATCTGTCCCTGACTCTTCTTAGGATTTTCCCAATGGATATTTGGTTTTCTGCCCAGAGAGATTCTCCTCCTCCTCCTTTTTACTTTCAAAGATATATCAGCATGTCATCTAAAGAAGAAAACTAATCCTTGTCCTGCTATCTTATATATAATATAACAGAGCATGATTACGTCAAGATTTCAAGCATGAAGGATGAAATTCATCAATCAATCCCAGATTAAACAATTACACTTTTTACTGTTACTTAGCACATATCTAAAAAATAGGATGGAGCCAATACGCAATTGAGATTAAAAAGTACACTTGTTTACTTTTACTTAGCATATATTCTAAAAATAGGATGGAGCCAATGTGCAATTGAAATATGTACTAAAACCATAAAGCTGTAAACCAGAAGAAAAGCTCTCCCAAGTCAGAAATATGAATGTCCTATACAATTACTCATCCAAAACATAAAACGACAGATGTATACTAGAATATACACAATTCAACTGACAAAACTATCACCAAGTGTCATGGAATTTGAAAAGGATACTGGTGACGAACATTCGAGTTTCACACCTAGCAGCACAAGCTCCACAAGTCGAAGGGAAAGTCATAACCTATTAAAGAGGAGATCCATAAGCAATTATCTGGAGCAATAGCAAAATTGCCAGCATGGCCACAAAGCTTCCTTTCCAAAATTGGCAAAATCACTTACTTCTTCAGGTGCAGAGTAACGGAACATAACTTCAGCAATCTCTGCACTATTACCCTGAGCAATTGCACGATGAGCAGCTGCTGCTCCAACTGCACCATGCGGTTCTCTTCTTCTTGGTTCTGGAAGAACACTTTGCACTTCCTCTGTTGTCACTCCATCACCAACTTCTCTACCCTGTGCAGGGTCGACAAGGTACCCTAATAAAGCTTGTTGTTCTGGCGTCCGCTCATAAAACTTGATAGTAAGTGAGGGATCAGGGGATGGGGCAAAACTGTTGCATGTTAATATGTTTGTTTAGATAGCCTGAAGAATTTAGAAGTACCAATTATATAGTATCATTCATGAACTACCCAATTGAGGCCAGATAATTCCTTACGGGTTCTCGATGAAGCTGTTTCCAGCGGGATCATCCAAGATGAAGGTAAATGGAGAATCTGCTGAGGCACAAGCTTTCAGTTTTAATAAAAACTGATCAATTGCTTCAGCTGTCTGCGAGTCCACTTTCTGGAAAGAGGGTGTTTGGTATACTGAGTGACAATTCACACAAGTAATACAGCAATAACTACTGGAACTAAGATTTTAACAGGAACCTTGCGTTCTTCTTGGAGGGCTTGCAGTTCTTCCATGGCTCGTACCAATATCCCTTCAACCTATGCCCATAAGATCAGAGGAGATGTCATTAGAACAACAGCGGATGATTAAAAGTAAGTTAGAATAGAGATGAAAATGCCGCATTTTGAGGACATCTGAAGCAGAGACTGCCTATGCATACGTAAAACTACTACACAAGCAAATCCAGGAAACCCAAGATTTCCAGGATATCAATAAAGTTAATGAACTAGTGCAGGAAAACCCAGAAAGACATCCAACTAGTGGTCACCTAACAGATTTAAAAAAAAAAAAAAAGTAAGGGGAAAAACATCAGATACAAACAAAAGAAGAATGCCTAATCACAAATTGAAAGAAAGAAAGGTTGAAGGGCTACCGTAGACAAGGATCCCCTTTGAGCCTCAGGAGGAATTTCAAAATCCAATTCAGGAATCTGAAGTAAAAAGGACAGCTAAATTAAAATCCCGAGTGCATGCAGTCATAAAATTATCCAATCAGTATATTTGAATCAAGAGAATTTAAATGTAGTTGTCAAGGAATTCAAAAGCACAAAATAGTCAACATTTCTCACAGGCAGATGAATACATAGTGTGACAACTAACTCCTGCAAGTTCAGCCAAGCTAATATAAGACTCCTCATTCCAACAGCCACAAAGGTTCGAGATGAGCAGCAGTCCAAGAAAAAATTCCAATGAACTGGAGAAACTGCATCATAACAGTTTATAATGCAGAGATAGCACGCTGACTACTTTGGCATGTCATTTTCCAAAAACATGGCCCAGTAGCACATGCCATTTGCCACACCAGACAAGTTATGCATCATCATGATAGAGCCACTTGAATCCAAACAAGTTTACATATCACTATGCTGAACTAGCCAGCATGCAACTTAACCTACAGTAACATCAAATTACTGAAGCAAGATTGGGCTGCTCTTTATTTTTTTTCAGGTAGGGGAGAGCCAATAAAGTGGAAGACCGGTATTTCCAAGTAGATTACATATTGAAGTACCTTGATAGTGGCAGATTCAGATTTCACAACTTGCCGGTTGAACATCTGCATTCATAAAGCATCTAAAATAAGTACATAAAAAATTCCACAGGATGATCTTCACTCCACCTTCATCAAGAGAGAGAATAAGCACCAGCATTTCACAATACAGGGAACTGCAACCACAAACTAGATGCTACCTCATTAAAACCAATGCACTGCATGTGTAAGATGAGAAACAACAAGAAATTCAACATAATATCTTTCTGCACAATGCAAAATTAGAAGTTCCAAACGAGTCAACAGCTAAAGAAGAAGAAGAAGAAGATGCACAATGACAAATAAGAATATATACAAATGATTAACTCCTAACAGGCTACCAGCAACTGCAGTTTCATACAATGAAAAAATTCAACGCAAACTCTTTTACACAAAGCGAAACTAGAAGTCACAAGGTATAACCAACAAAAAAAGATGATATCCGAACGACCAGATGGAATATCAGCAGCAGCGGCAGTTTCATTAACAGATTTAAGAAACTTTTACTTCGTTCTTGCAAGACAAACAAAAAGGAACTAATAGAGAGAACAACAAAAATCATGATGAACAGTATATTTTAGAAGACTGCTGCGAAGAACAATGAATCCACTTAGAAATGCGAGCTCAACTCTATGGATGACTTTCTCACAGAAAGAAGATCAATTAAAGTCAAAAAGCATCAAACTCCAGTCAGCACAACCTTCTGGTCGCCTGTAGGAACCTGCAACGTGTAGCAACATCCCCGAGGTTGGATCTCGCCAGCAAACTGAACTTCATTGTTCCTGCAACAACAAGGGCTCAAAACAAAAAACGCCGCCATTTGCACAAATACCGCAGTCGCCAAAGAAGAAGGGGAGGAAGAAGAAGAAGAAGTTAATTTACCTCTCACCGCAGTGTGGGCATTCGAAAGCCGACAGCAAGACCTGCAAGAGCGAGAAGAATTCAGTTGAAAAACCAATGATCATCCGCAAACCTATGGAAAAAAAAAATGGAACGTACCTTCCTAAAGTGAGGAATCAACGTAAGAAGAAATCTCGTCACTCCCTGTGGACCAAAACAAATGATCATTCAGCCAAAGTCTCAAGACATAAAGCATAGCAATTCGACATTCCAACGCCAGTTCGCATTCAATCTCGCAAGACAGGAGAAGTCGCCAACCACACATCGCGTCAGAGAGAGAGAGAGAGGGGGGGGTACGTTTTCGTGGCAGCGCATGCAGAGGCTCTCCACCTGGTAGAGAGGGGCGTCGGCGTCGGCGGTGGAGATAGCTTCCACGACCGACCTCACATCGATCTGTTCCTTCGCGTCGCTCGCGTCCATGTCTTCTTCTTCTTCTTCTTCTTCCTCTTTGGGCGGTGCTTGAGTTTTCGCTCGGACAGAGGAGAGGGAGGAGGAGGAGGAGGAGGAAACGGTCGTAGGGTTGGGTTTCGGAGGTGGGGTTGCTGCGGGGCCCACTAGAGAACTCTCCAGCCCGCTCCAGATTGTGCTATTTTATTTCGCGCATTAAAGTTTCGAACCGATGCGTAGAGTGTGGAATAATATAATTAATCCTCTCTGTCCTACTGGTGAATTTGCACCAGGTTAAAGCAAGGCATTGCAGAGTGAAAGGAATGATCCTGTTGACAAATTACGGATAGAAACAAAAGTACGCAGAGATTATATAGATGTTTATGGAAAAATTTTTAAATAAAGGCCGGAAGTACATTTATTTTTAAATAAGAACATGAGATGTCTTTATTATTTCAAAGAATAGTCTGACGAAAAGCATTTTTTATTTTTTTCTTTTTTCTTCTTTTCTCCCAAGGTTGCCCCCGTTGGTGGCCGGCCATCAAGACTGGTCGCTAGTGAGAGGCTAGGGGAAAGAAAAAGAAAAATTACATAAAAATGAAAAATATTAAAAAAAAAGAAATAACGAAAATGTCCTTGGTCAGACCATTCTTTAAAATAATTAGGGCATTTCATGTATTTATTTGAGAGAATGATGACACTTCAAGCCCTTATTTGAAATTTTTCCATATCTATGAAAAGAAAAAAATGTTTCGATTATATTATATTAAATAACCAAAGTTCCATAAAGAAAACGTGAGAGGTAAAATGGAATTATGAAATTATGCACGTGCTCCTGGACACAATACTTGTAAAATAAGTGATTGAACAAAGTTGAAGGAAGATAATAAAGCATTGAGATTCCTTAGAATATTAGGAGTGTCTCCTTTTTTATAAAGTAGTATGGATCTTTATTCAGGGCACACGCTGTGTATCCATTTAAAATATTGGTAATTAAAAGACTAAGACAGTTTGCTTTATTGTAAATTACTTGGCTGATTAAACTATGAAAAGAAATTACTCATTAAAATGAAATAAAATGATGTGAAACCCCAAAAATATCAACATACTGGAGTACAGTACACATGATGAATGACAACAAAGGAACCCATTTTAGGCCTAATTCCCTAAAAATCCCCAAACTTTAGGTTTAGTCATGATTATGTCTTGAACTTCTTTTTGTACCAAGAAAAATGGCAAATTTTAGGTCTAGTCTCAAATCTACTCAAACTTTTTTCTTATCTTGCAAAAAAGCCTAAAACTTCAAGTCCAGTCCAAATCTACCCTTAATTTTGTTTTGTCTTGGAAAAAAAAACTACCAACTTCCAATCTGTTCTCAAATCAACCTGCCTGTTCTTGTCGTAGCTTTGATGTGGCATTTACACGCTGATAACAAATCTACATTGACAAGATGACATGGGAAATTTTCTACAAAGTGAAACTTTTCTAGGATATGAAAATTAGAGATGACTTATGGTAATTTTTGGACAGGTGGCTAATGGAGATAGATTTAGGACAAGTAAAAATTAGTGATTTTTATCTTAAACAAAAAAAAAGTTCAGGATAGATTTGAGATCAAATCTAAAGTTTAAATTTTTTTTTTAGACAAAGAAAAGTTCGGGGCACATTTGGACTTGACCTAAAATTTGGGGTTCTTTTCGAGACAAAAAAAAAAGTTTGGGATAGAATTAGGATTGGACATAAAACATTTCAGCAATATGACAGCTTTTTTTTGCGCTAGATTTATTATTTCAAGATTAGGACGACCTAAAAACCCGTGATTTGTTAATATTCATACAAAAGTATAATAAAGTCTTTTCAATCGTATAAGGTTCCACTTGTTTTACGAAATATACTTTTCAAAAAAATATTTTCCTCATTTTTCGGCATTTGAAACGGTTAGGAAATTGATTCAACCAGAAATATTTTCCTAGTCAAAGAAAAAAGATTTCCCATCAAAGCTTAATTTAGGAATATGATTTTCTTTCTAAGGCGTTGTGTGCTTCGTGGCAAACAATACATATTTGGGAAATATTTTTTAAAAATATTTTCGGTATTTGGCTAAAATCTGAAAATGAATAGAAAAATATTTTTCGTCAATTGGTATGGAAAAATCTGTTCGAGAGAATAACCAAAAAATTCGAAGTTTGAGCCTTGCCAGCCTTGGAGAGCTTGTCCCTCACCTATGTTTGGTCGCCAGCCATCTCCGTGGCCACTTTATATCCCTTACGAATCTCACTTTAGCAAGTTTTTGGAACTTAAAAGATTTCAATTACAAATTTACCCAAATAACAAAGACTAATGTCAAATGTAGGGTCCACTCTTAATCCTTAAATTAATTTTTACTTTAGTTTTCTTCTTCCTATCTGGTTTCAATTTTGTGTGTGTGTGTTCTTTTTGCCATTTGGGATGAAAACAGTGTTCCTCTTTAAAAAAAAATACTTTGCAGATAGCCAATTAAAAGCTGTATAATACTTCTTCTTTTTTTATTTTTGTAGTAGGAAACCATCTAAAATATCATAAGCAATTAAGAGAGAAAACTATCATCTTGCTTTAATGGACGCATTTGGTTTAATTATAAATCCAATATGTATCATTGTGTCATGATCCGTTTATTTTAACAGCTTAACTTTCATTTTATCCGGTTAGTCCAATTTTTATTTATTTTTATGCCATCTCTACATGATGGTCAATTCTCGAAACTAAACATTCATATATACACATATATGTATATATCTGGGCATGTATAAGTACATGTTACTATTATCATGCAAACTCTAAAGAAGACACCCTTGAAACTTTATTACATAAAATATTATCTTTGGCTTGATTACACATGCTTGGGTTTCACATACACACATATATATGTATGTATATATGGAGGGAGAGAACATATTAACACAATAATTTGCTAGCAATTTGCCTAGCAAACTATTTTTTGAGTTAACAGCGAGCCCCATATTTGACCTTTGTCTTCATTGTGGGTAGAATTATAATTGAAAAAAGCATAATAAAATGTGAATTGCAAGGAATAATGTGATCAATTCAAGGCGATAAAAGTGGCCGTAGTAAAAGTAGTGGAGCCTTTCAAGAACACCCTTCATCTTATCCTCCAAAAAATGCGAGTGACATAGTCAAGTGGAAAATGACATGACCAAATGATGATTTGGTCCAACAGACCCACGACAAATTAAGCGCTTATATGTGATTGAAGCTAATGGTAGGGATTAATTTGAAAAGAAGATGAAACAGCTTGAGAATTTGCAATCAAGAGAAGATGCAAAATGTCCCGAAGAGGAGGGGTGACTAGTGGGGCGTGAGAGAGTAAGTAGATTGAAACCACGTCTGAATATGAAAGAGAGGTTTGGAAAATAATTTACTTTTTTTCCATTTTCCTCAATTTTAACATGCAACAAGAGCAGGACACAATATAAGCATTTAGGATATGAGTACAACGTTCACTATACATCCAGAATCTCTCCGAGAGTATCTAACTTTCAGAGCAAAAAAGAATGGCCAAAATTGGGGCATAGAATGCCAACAGTGATGAATTTTCACCGTTACAAACCATTACAACTTGTGAGTCTTCCTTCTCTTGATGCCATCACCATCATCTGTTCTAGCAGTTTCGCCGTCATCACTTCTGATCCTACAATATACCCTCCTCTCACCGCCGCAAATCACCTTCCTCAAACCCACTTCCTTTCCATTTCCAACTCTTCTTCCCATTCCAACGGTAAACTTCACCTTCCCACGTCGTTCCTCCAGCCCCCTCAATGATGGCCCCTTATTCACCAATGTCAGCTCATTAGACTTGTGATTTGCCGACGATGAAGTGCTTCCCCATAATTGCTCGCCATGGTTTCTTTGACTAAATGAAGTCTCACGATTCTCTACAAAAGTAGCCATATCAGGAAAGGGTGGCAGCCACCTTGGTATATGCAGGCCCTGAGAAACGCTCGAGAAGTTTGTGCCACCACTAGAATGCATCATGGGTAAAGGCGAATCAACCACAACTCCTTTGGGAACAGGTTTGGCAAAGGGAATTTCATGCCAGTACTTTACAAAGTTGTTGAGATCATACAAGACACCAGACGCAAGCAGAGATCCGCTGTTCTTGTGAAGAGAAGCAGCACCTTGGAAACCTGATACAGAGTTGATGTCGCAGAGGGCACTAATAAGGTCAAACACATTTGACTGAGTGCGACCTGAAGAATTTGCATATGCTGCAGCAGATTTGGCAATTGAATGGAGGTATCTTATGGCAACATCTGTAAGAATATCTAATGTACAGAGTTGGACAGACTTGAAACCTACTGATTTGCAGATTTGAGAGACTGCAATTTTGGTTACTGAGGATGCGAACTCTGTCTGATTAGATGCCACAAGCGAGCGATATTCCTGCTTCTTCAATTTTGATTTCATGGCAAGGTTGCCCTGAAAGGTCAATGATCCTTAAAACCAAAACCATAGGAGCCAATATCCCTCTTTTCCTTTACTGCATCAAAACAAAAGATCTCGTGTTAGTGTACATTATTTATGTGCACACCAGAGAGCTGAAAACTGATCATCCAACCATCATAATTGAGAATCCCATATGAAAGAGTCAAACATGACCTATTCCAAAGTGCCAAACTCAGGGCCAGAGGGAAAAGACGAAAAACCAAACCCAAACAACTAAGAGGACTAACGACCATCTGACCAAAGGAAAAGGACAAAGACCTTGTTTGGTTCCATGACAAGCACTCCCATTCCAAGAAACCTCATTATTCCTTTTCAATCGTTGATATTGCCAAAAGTTTTGGCCCCCTGAAAGAGAACCGGCAGTGGTGGCAATTGGTGGCAGTGGCAAGCAGAGGTGAGAGGTGGCGGTCGTCAACTGATAAGTGGCTGCTAGCGACAGACGACCGACGACCAGTAACTGGCCGCTGCTGGCCATCGACCGGCAGCAGCATTTTTAAGAAATCCTATACCATGCGGAATACAATTCCACATTTTGATTTCTTGAAAATTGAAATTGTAAGAATCAGATCCCATGCCTTTACAAATTCAATTCCACATTGAACCAAATGGGGAGTAAGAACTTTGCCACAAGAGAGGAGTCTCAAGGGTCTGTCTACACTACAGAAACTTTGGTCACACATGCACACACCTATTCCAAACATGTGGTGAACAAATTCCACCAACTACTTTCACAGAGGATATCAACCATATCTAGATCTCACTAGTCAACCAATCTTCAATTACTGGACTTCAATCTCACTGATGCGCTCTGCAGAGCAGAAAGCAAAAATATGGCAACATCTTCAAGAGCATGATCTGACACCACTTTACATCCAGACTAATGATGCAGTTCCCCAAGAGAGCTTTTTCAAAAGTTATAGCATAAAAAGGAAAAATGGCTTTCGATCAACCAATATATACTTTGTGCTCAAGGCAAAGCAGTACCCCACAATTGTGCACACATGCCCACATACTTAGACACAAACCAGTAAACATTCAGGAACACAACCTCTTACACTCATGTGCACATTCTGACATGATACCTTCTCTTATTTACTAATATTCATAATCATTATTATAAGGAAGGCATTGCCACAGTCTCTGTGTAAATTAGCTTCAACACTTTGAACAAAGCCTGACTTAAAAATCCAGGGTTGTTTGGTACCAAATATATCAGTTCAACTACCTAAGGGTTCTGCACAAACAACTACTAGAAATTCTAGAAAAGAATGTCGAGTGCACATAGTGCTTTTTGGTGAAGCACAATGGGCATTACATCCTGGCTTGAGTCCTGATTCATTCAGCCAAAAGCCCTAACTCACCAACTTAATTCTACAGACTTGATATTTGTTCAAAAACTACAATCTATGACGTGATTGTGGGAACTTGGAAATGTCACAGCTGACGTTATGCTTTGAAGAAAATTAACATCACCTAAGGAGGAGAATGATCATCAGACCTTTGATGTTGAATTATATGGATATTTTAAATTCCGGATGCTAATGACAGTGGGACTCCTCTCAGCAAATGGAGGACTTCAGTGCAATTCATGACAATGTTATCAAAAGGGCTAAATTATTTAGAGGCAGATCTCCACCAGTATGCTAAATTCTTCTGAGGGTCCTTGAAATTTCCTGCATAACTAACAATACCAGGCATAGAAAAATTTCAATGAGGTACCTATGTCCGCTCACATAAAGAAAACCCAACCTCGAACTTTTAATGAAAACTTCCATAAGAGTTTGTATAACCTATAACCACAACTATTTGAAAAATCACGTCACTATTATAAGTCAAAGGCGATGACTTTCGAAACGTAATCAGACCAATCCCCTCAAAATTACCCCACTTTTAGTATGGCCTTCAGTCCCCGACATCATTAAACCTTGTCATACACAAATTTATAAGCACTTAGGGCACATGACAGCATCCAACCATGAATTCCCTGCCAAGCAGAGTTCCACAAGATTCAAAACAAAACAAACATGTTTTCGACTGAAGAAAAGCGGGATTGATTTACAACACACAATAACCCTAATACCCACCTCTCTCAAAACATCCACCAGCTGATGAACCTCAACATAGCGTTTTAACAAATCGTTAACAGAGAACGCTCTGGGCCTGTGTATGTGTGCTCAACCTCCATCATCCGAACAAAGAAACAAGAAAGGTAGGCGACGGCCTGAACTCAATGTAATGCTGCCATTACGCATCGGTCGAAGTGGGTCACTTAGCTTTGAATTTACAGGAGAGAGAGAGAGAGAGAGAGAGAGAGAGAGAGAGATAGAGAGAGATTACCTGTTGTGGAGGCAGAGATGAAGGAAGGAGGCCACTGCACGTTGCAAACCCTACGATCAACTCCTCCGGAGAGCCTTCTCCTTTGTACTTTTGCCGCGCAATAGTAGAATTTGCCTTTCCAATTCCAAATATCGATGTTTAAAATAATTTCCTAAAATAAATCCCTCTCCATTATTTAGGGATAATTGCAACTGAAAGTACCAAAACCCGTGACACATGTACAATTAAATCCTAACAAGTGTAATTAAATCCTAAAATTTATCAAATTGATGCAATCGAGTCTTTTTATTGATTTCGTCCGATTTGGCTAACGGAAAAAGTTGACATGCCTCTTTCTATTATTTTCTCTACCTATGTGAGACTAATATAGCTAAAACGATTTCGGTTTGGGTCCAAATTTGAGCTTTATATACAAAATTTATTTAAGTTAAAATTGGAAAATAGCTAAAATTTTAGAAAAATAACAAAAAAGGAAAAAGAAGAAGAAGGAAAATGCAGCAACCCTTTACTGTCCCCGCCGCCCCAACATCGCCAAGAAGGGCCGGCGACGTGAACGTTATGTTCGAGTTCAATGTTGGGAAAAAGAAAGGCCTGAAGGTGTGTGTTTGACCATCATTTACACCCTTTTCAACGATGTTTTCACAAGTGTCAGTAAGAGCTGGACACTCCCCGAGCCATGGGGCGCCATCATCGTGCCTCTTGAAGAAAAGGGTGCAAATGATGGTCGAACACGGAATGATTGTGTATGCCGATTGGATCGGCATAAATATCCATCATTACCATCGATTGGGACGAGGAACTCGGCACAATGAAGAAGGGGAAAAGCAAGAAAGACCCTTTTATCGACCGGCATGCCGCCACGGGAAGATGCGTATGCCCATTAAGGATTGCTAGTCGAGACGCATTCGGTGGGCGAAGGAATAGTGATTAACATTCCTCAACTTTACGAGCATGCTGACAACAAAACACTCCATTGGTCCTACGACTTTCACGGGGATTTGATCACGAGGTCTGGGCATTCTTATGCTCAAGCTAATCCCCAGCCTTCAAGATCGATCATTGATGAAGAGACCAAGGAACTCTTAGCTGTGATCAAGGCGAGTGGATGCAACGTGGTCGATCAATTAGAAAAGATGCCTGCACAAATTTCTTTACTGGAACTATTTCAAATAAGGGAGCATCTGGATAGGGTATCAAGCAATTTAGAATGGAGAATGCCTTCCTTGAAGCTGAAGCTTTCGCTCTCCCTACAGTAGGGTCCGACCACAGTCCTATAGTGCTATCTATTCAGCAAAATAGAAAGGATAGAAAGAGAGAATTTAAGTTTGAGGCCTTTTAGCTTGACAATGAAGAATGCAAAGAGGTTATAAAGAAAGCATGGACTTCTCCTTTGCTGGTCAAGAGAAATTTGGCAAAAAAAATTGACGGCTGTAATATTAGCTTTGTCAAAATGGAGCAAGAAAACCTTTGGGAATGGAAAAAAAAAAGTTCGGTCCTTAAAACAGAATCTACAATAGCTTACTAATGGCTGCAATAAGCCTTATGAAAAGGAGGAAGTAAAGAAGATCAGGGAGAAATTGATTTTTACGTAGACAAGAGGAGATGTATTGAGGGCTTAGATCTCGGATTTTGGATGAAATGGGGGGACAAGAACACCAAATTTTTTCATGCGTCAACAATTTAGTGAAAACAGAGAAACATAATCTCTATGATCAAAGGGCTTAATACAACATGGATATCATATCCAAAACTGATAAAGCAAGAGGTAATGACTTACTTCAGCAGCTTATTTAAATCAGAAGGAAAAGAAATTTCTCCCTTGTTCTTGAACAATGCCCAAAAATAGTTACTGAGGAGATGAATTTAACCTTATTGGCTGATGTAAGGATGGAAGAAGTAAGAATGGCTACCTTCCAACTCGAGACTATAAGCTCGGGCCCTGATGGTTTAAATGGGTTGTTTTATCAGCATAATTGGGAAACTGTAAAAGCTGACATTTATGAAGAGGTGAAAGAGTTTTTCAGAACTGGAATGATAATACCTGCCCTGATAGAACCCAAATCTCTTTGATTCCAAAAGTCAAAAATCCTAAGAAATTAGAACAATAGCGTCCTATTAGCTTATGTAACTTTTGCTATAAAATCATTGCAAAAGTCTTGGCAAATAGGAAACCCTTACTGCCATAAAATTATAGCTATGGAGCAAAGTGCATTTGTTGGGGGAAGGCAAATACAAGACAATATCTTTGTGGTTCAAGAGGTTCTCCATCAAATCAGAATCAGGAAAAGAAGAAGAAAATTCCATGCAATCCTCAAACTTGATATGAAGAAAGCCTATGATAAGATAGAATGGGATTTCTTAGAGGTTTGCTTGAGGAGGTTTGGTTTTGTTGAAAAATGGGTTGACTGGGTTATGCAGTGTGTCACTATTGTTTCTTTTAGTGTCAAAGTAAATGGAGAACCCCTACCATACTTCATACCATCTTGAGGAATTAGATAGGGAGACCCTCTATCCCCCTATCTCTTCATCATGGTGACTAATGTACTGACTTCTCTTATGAGGAAAGCCTGGATGATGGGAGTATAAAAGGGATTCAACTAAACAAGTGGTGCCCTACTTTATCTCACCTCCTTTTTGCAGATGACTCCATATTTTTCTGGATGAGAGAACTATAGAATGCCAAAACTTAGCATTGGCTCTAACCAGTATTGCATGCCGTCTGGACAAGAGGTAAATTTAAACAAGTCGGGAATTTTCTTCAGTAAGGACTGCCCCCAGAGTTTGAAAGAGAACATGGTAGGGAATTGAGAGTGCCAATCATAGAAAAGACTGAAAAATACCTTGGAATCCCTTTAGATTGGGGAGATTCAAAAAAAGCAAATGTTTGCTTGGATTCTAAGCCGCATTAGTACAAAACTGGAGGGCTAGAAGGGAAAACTTTTCTCCAAAGCAGGGAAAGAGGTTTTGATAAAAACAGTGGTACAAGCACTTCCCCTGTACGTAATGTCAGTCTTTAAAATTTTAGTTTCTGTTTGCAAAGCAATAGAACAGAAAATTGCCCAATTCTAGTGGGGAACAAATGACAAAAAGGTGTCCATCGGAGGAAATGGGAAGTACTAAAGATGAGGAAAGATCAAGCGGGTTTGGGTTTTAAAGACCTACTAGACTTCAACAAGGCTTTGCTAGCGAAGCAAGCCTGGAGATTAAGCAAGAAGCCAGATTCCCCTTGGGGTCTCCTTTTTAAAGGCCTCTACTATCCTAACAGAGACTTTTGGACTGCAGAGAGGGTCAAAGATCATCTTGGGGCTGGCAAAGCATTGTAATGGGAAGAGATTCAATTTCACCCTCTATTTTATGGGCTGTTGGTGATGGAACAAAGATTAGAGCAAGAAAAGACAAATGGCTAAAAAAAAGTGTTCTCTTTGGCCCTGCAAAAGAAATGAACCAGAACTGGTTTCTGATTACATTGCAAGAGAAGAAAGCCATTGGAAAGAAGAATCCTTGAGAGAACATTTTGATGATCAAACAGTTTGTGAAATCTTGATAATCCCAATCAAACCTCAACTGAAAAAGACAAGATTGTGTGGACATGCTCACGCAATGGCCAATACACAATGAAGACTAGGTACCATAGTATTTGAGAATTGACAAACCCACACAAAGCAAAGCAAGCATCATCATCATACAATCCACCCAAAAAATTATGGCCAGCAATCTAGAAACTCAAAGTCCCCCAAAGATAAAATCGTTCTTATGGAACCTTTGTCAAAATGCACTCCCAACCAAAGATAATCTTTATCGAAGGAAGATCTCACTTGACCCTCTTTTTCCCATCTACGAGCACAACCTAGAGACTGTAGAGCATTTGTGCCTCCTTTGTCTTTGGACCAAATACATATGGGCAAACTCAAAGCTAAACCTGCAGATTTCAAGCGTTGAGGTAACTTGAATTGAAGACTGGCTATATAACTTGATAGAGCACAAAATTGACTCACCCAACCTGGCTAGCGTGGCATCTGTGATATGGGGTATATGGAAGGCTAGAAATGCAGTCTTGTTCAAGATGAAGCCACTCGACCTAGAAGAGGTGGTAGAGTTGGCTTTAATCTCCCTAAAATGCTTTCAAAAATGACAGATCTCAACATGTGCAACACAGATTGAGAAGAAACTAAGCGAAAGCAAAATAGAAGCACATAAAAATCGCACCTTTATATTTCATATCGATGGAGGTTTTATCCCTGGAACGATGGAAGGGGCAACGGCTTGGGTTCTTTGTGACTCAATGGGATGCCTACTGGACAGAGATGCAAAATTGATCTCTACTTCGTCTGCACTGATAACGGAAGCCATGGCGTTGCTCGAAGCCCTCAGATACAATATCTCTTCTCAAGAAGCAGATTCCACAGCTTCTACTCTTTATTTTGACCCCCAAAGCGATGACTTGATTTTCTTCTTAGATTGTGCACTATTGATAGAGGCTTTATCAAGCCCATTAGCCATATCGTGGGAAGCCCATATTCCTGTGTTGTTTTGTAAGGAACTTCTTGCAAAATTCTCGAATGTTAAGGTACTATTCTATCCTAGAGAAAATAATATGGTGGCGAATTGGGTAGCCAAGATGACGAGAAAAAAAAGAATTGCCTCAAAATTGGGTATCCTCACCGCCTCAAGCTCTCTGGGAATTACTTTGTACTAAAGCCCATCTTTCGGGTATTCCTCCATGAACTCTATTAATAGAACATTTATATTTTGACCAAAAAAAAAACTACCAATAATGCTCTAGTGTCACGATGGTAGACGACGAAGGAATACTTGGCATGTCTTTTGGCGTGATGGCTCAACAAAAGGGAATCTGGAACGTCGAGGAAACTTGCAAAATAAAGAATTCTCCAAACTGCGAAAAGTGGAAAAAATCCATAGGAAATTAGCAATGTGAGTGATTGCTAAGGGAGGTTGCAGCAAGTTGTTGTCAAATGTGGCCTTGTCATCACGAACATGAATTAGAAACAGTGCAGGGAAATTGGAGCAAAACGGGAGGCATCACAGCAAAATAGAGAAACCAAACAGCTTTGTTATTGGATCACTAGCAAAGATCACGGTCGCGTTGGAGTAGACGTCACTGACTGGAGCTTTGCCTGGTCATCAGTGAAGGGCTCAGCGATGCTATAATGAGTTGCAAAAACTCGCGGTAAAGGAAAAACAACAAGATTGCCTAACGTAGGCGACAATAAGAAGGTAGTAAGGAGTGTAAAGATGTGAGCATTCAATCAAGGGAGGTCAGTCGAGTCGTCTTCGAGAGGCTATCAGCGCTGCGAGATCGCTGCAAAAAGAAAGAGGTAATTGCCGCGAATGAGTGAACTCAATGCAAGTTCAACGGAACTCTAGAACTGGCATCGTCATCGTGATGATTGCTCATTGCTAGGTAAATGCTAGCTACTTTCGTCGAGTCTAGGAATGAAAAATTTTGTCACTAAGGCAGAACAGAATAGAGTCAAGGGAGTCACAATGAGTCACTGCAAAGTGGGATGATCATCGACCATTGAGGGGAAGGAAGCAATAAGTGGTATCGGCTGTGAGAGCTCAACTAAGATTCTTGTTCTCACTTGTATATCTGTTAAAGTGTGTGTTGAAAATCCTCATTGTGAACGACCATCTCTCTCTCTCTCTCTCTCTCTCTCTCTCTCTCTCTCTCTCTCTCTCTCTCTCTCTCTCTATTTTCCCTCTTCTTCTTTTTCACTCCTTATCCTCCAAAATTATCAATTCCCTCTATCCTTTTGAAGTGAGTGAAGTCAATATCACTCATGTTATTTTGGAAAGCTAAGACTCATGGAATCAATTACTGAAATTTGGCTCAAGATTTCCATTGAGAATTAGCTATAAATTAGCGCAAGAAGGAATCTTTTGTATATGTCTCCATAAATATCCCTTCTTTCTATGATTAGATTTGTTCCACCATGCGCGCCTATTTTAATCTTTCTTTCTTCGCCTTGTACAAATACATGAAATATGATAAACAAATAATCTTCACAATCAATCAATAATGTTGCTGACCTGTCTATTCCATTATGAGGTTCAATCTCGAAGATGAAAATAAGCATTTTTTTCGATCCTCTTTCCTTTTCTTGAAGAAAAATTCCCACAATGAAAGGAAATTTCTCTTGATTGTGGCACCCATTAATGCATATTCCCTTGATTCTCCCTAATGCGCCAATTTGATTTGTCTCTCCCTTTATTCTTCATTTTCACATTTCCTTTTTCATTGCCGATGACCCTCAATCACCAGAATCGGGTTTGCTTTCTCCTTGTATTTGTTCTCTCAAACAATATCACTGGAATATGTTATTCTTTCTTTGGGACCACAATCCTTGTGTTCTTTCTTCATTCGTTCAAATTTCAGCAATTTGAAGTCTTTCAATGGGGGTGGGCGAGTATACAATGCCAGCTTAGTCCATTTTGTCTATTAAACTCGAAACGTTCACTTGAACTACGTGTGCCACCATTGGACCAATTAAAATGAAATAAAAAGAAAAATGCAATGCATGCAAAAAAATTAAATTAAGGCATATGAATCTACACTAAATGATTTAAATATTTGGTTGGGGACTAAAGTTAGTCTCTAATTTTTTATGCAATAAATTAGCTAAAATTTAGATGTTAACCACCAGCGTTGTCTACCTTAAAACATGAAGGATCTCCCTATCTTCCTGATATTCTCTGCCAAACTAGAAACGGTAACAATGGCATAGGATTATGACCAAATTCAAGTTCATATTGCTTCTTATACCTAACTTCGTTGTGCATCTAAGATGTTTATGGTGTTCATCGCTACTCAGAGAGAGAGAGAGAGAGAGACTGAATGAGAGACGAGGAACTCGTGGTCGGAGAGATGAGAGATGGGATCGTCTATTAGAGCGGAGAGATGATTGAGAAGAGGAGAGAGAGAGAGAGATACCTCGAGACGATGTCGCGACCTAAAAAAATCAAGTTTTCCAAATTTAGGTTAATGGATTTCAAGTTAATTAATTAGATAATTAACTTAGCTCGAACTCTTCCAAGTTCTACCAAATCGTGACTTATGGTTCACGTGATCATTTAACAAAAGATTTTAATTTTTAGAATCGCCATTAATCATTTTGGGTAGGTTGATTAGACACATAAATAAAGTATTGGGATGAATAATTTATTCATACAAACCAGAGATCAATGAGTTCGAGGACTCGATTACACTAATTTTTCAATTAATGCCATTTCGGTACCAATTTCATGAAAAATGTTCAATTTGATATTTATGATGAATTTCCACTTGAAGTTTAAATGTACAAATATTTTTTATTTTTTTTTATGACAATGTGAAGAACTAAATTATATTCAATGCATGCTGTGAATGATTTTTTTTAAAACATGGATTTTCATTTTGTTAGATTTAGTCTAAAAAAAATGTGGTTTAACATAAATATTTACAAGATAGATCACGTATGCAATTATCTACATGCTGTGAATTTTTGAAAATGTAATTTTTAAGCATGGCAAATGGAATGATATATCCAACAAGGTTTAATCGGGATTCCAAATCAATTAATTTAAGCAAAGAAATTTTTTTGATATTTAAAGATTAGAATCATTACCTGATTTAGCAAATTGACTACCAAACTCAAATCTCGTATTACGTTGTTGATCAGGATCTCAAATCACGACTCCAACGAGGAGATGGATGCAGTTTTTGTGTCAATGAAGGTGGAGTTGGCGATGGTGGCACCGAACTTCCAAACTTTCACTCTCTAAAATTCTCCTCTAAAAATATGCTCTCATTTGGTTCCTTTTGATTTTTTTCCTCCTCTTCTCAAACCATTCTTTCTCCTTTTATAGCATTCTCTTCTATCTCCCTTTCTAATTTCTCCACTAACTCACCTTCTCTCTATCCATCTTCCTTTCTTCATCTCCAGCTCCATTTATTCATCAACTCTTCTTCATCTTCCCTCCTCCATCAACTCTTTTTCATCTTCCTTTCTCTCTCAACTCTTCTTCATCTTCCCTTCTCCATCAACTCTTCTCAATATCCCTTCTTTTTTCATCATCTTTTCTCCACCTTCTTTCTAATTTCTTCACTAACTCACCTTTTTAGTTATTTGTAAAATAGTCCATCAAGTTTTAAATATTTGCATTATAATCCTTGAAGTCTCAAGTATTTGTAATTCAGTCCTTGAGAAAATATTTCTTTAAATCCAAGCCTTCACAAAATTTTCACATATTTCTCACATGCTTAGTCCAATCGCCGTCAATTTAAGCTCATATTTCACCACACTAGAATGAGATGCATGAATAAATATGAAAAATGATTAATTATTTTTGGCAAGAACTAAAATTATTCTATATATATATATATTTTTATGAAAATGATTAAAAAGGTTAGCCAAAATTTAGATGTCAACAGCTGCCCTCTTTGAGTGGAGGCTCATAGAGGTTTTGCTCAAAAGACAAAATTGATCCCTAAATTTTGACTATGCAAATGATGAATAAATTTTTGTGGGCTTTTTAATCCCATTTTCTATGCAAATGAAATGATGCATGATATGCAAAAAAAAAAATATAGACAATAAGGAACGCATGTCAATGCTTTTCATTTCTTGCGAAGCGATAGCCTTGTATACGGATTACATATAAAAAGCTCCCGAATTGGGAAATACTTTGTAATGCTATGAATTCCTTGATTCCCGAACTTCTAATCCACTTGAAGTAGGGTTCTCAAAATACGGATTGCCTATCTGTTATCTGTAGTTTCCTACAAATGCGAAACAACGCATGATATGATTCGAAACAATTAAAAAAAAATGATTGAAAGGACGTGTTGCCTATACCACTCGGCAATCACGAAAAGAATCACGCCACCTAATTCATTCGGTGAACATGAAAAGGGCCATGCTACCTAATCCACTTTGCGAACACAAAAAGGGGTCGTGACATCTAATCCATTCGATGAACATGAATGGGGTTGTAACATCTAATCCACTCAGTGAACACAAAATATGAAAATCCGCCGCCTAATCCACTCAGCGAATATGAATAGTTTGTCATGCCTGAGCAACACACAAAGAGATAATCCACAAGATGAATATTCAAAAGATACATAACTATTTCATTCGGTAAACACGTAATCAGAAACAATATGACCTGCTTCATGGCAAGTGTAATATATGTGCTTAGATAGAAAACAGAATTCATGAATCTGTCTGCATTGCCAAACTTCACTGGAGAATTCATCAATGAGGAAGTTTATCTGATCTTTTGACAAATTTGTTATATCAAATGAGGAAATTTTAGTTAGAAAGGACTTTCACTCACTCTCTTAAAAAAACATTTAATCTTGACCTTCAATGCGGATATGAGAATCGCTCAGAACTGTCATTATGCTTGACAAGGGTTCAAGTATTCTCGCAATCAGTATGATCAGAACCATCTAAGAGGTTTTTTTATTATTATTAAGGACTGTAATTCAGCTTGGTCAAAGGCTAAAACAAGGGGACTGTGAGAGTCATTTGACTTTGGAGTGAAATGATACTATCAGTTGCATTAGGTTTACAAGTCAGAACCCAGCGAAAATGATATGAAAAATGATCTTGCTCACACCTTCTTCAAGTGATATTTATAAACATTAGAAATCTATGTTAATTCAAGTGCCCTAAAATCCGAAGAGGCTTTGGATATGGGCTATAACGTAGGTTCAGGTAGGCTTGAAAAATAAAAAGGCCTATTCATAGCAAAAAGGGTACATCATGAATGGATCGGTGATCATCTATCTTTGACACTTTTGTTGTTGATATTTGCTTTTGACAATTTTTAGAAATTCTTTCTGAGGATTTGCCAAAAGGTTTTTTTCTTTTGAGGAGAATATTCAATTTTTGCCAAGACTTTCTCTCTCCTCTTTGATTTTGATCTTTTTTTTCTTGATCTTTGAGAGAAATCTTTTTTTTAAGGGAAGTTTTTGCCCTCCCTTTTAGAGAGGAGAGAGAGAGAGAGAGAGAGAGAGAGAGAGAGAGAGAGCCCAACTTGATAGATGTTTCTTGTGCACTTTCTTCAAGGGATTTTTTTTTTGGAGTTCTCTTACTT
>JAGVVM010001073.1:0-72411 GCA_019149425.1 Psidium friedrichsthalianum | reverse complement strand
AACTCAGAAGTAGATACATGACATCTCTCTCTTGAATCTGAACATCAGATCTGGATCCATATGAGTTTCTTTTCACAAACTTATCTCTGCAAAAGCAATTTCAATATATTAACTTAATTCACAATTGAAAAGGAAAGTTTTGTCAGAGTCAAAACATTCAGAGAGACAAACTTCCTCAACAGTTAGAACCACCCAAAGTGCTTTTTCGTAGCATGATATTGGAGTGCTTCACGTTCAAAGGAAGAACCCTACGAGTCATCGTTGAGAAAGAAACTAGGGTTTGATAAGCTAATCTGAATCATTTAGCGAGCTCAATAGTTATGAATTTCTACCCAGCCTATGCCAAAAAGTACCAAGTACTTACGTAGAAACGACACAAATAAGATGAGGAAAATTATCCAAAAAAAAAGTTATTGATTTATTGTGTGGCGGTCAATTCAATTATAAACTTTTTAATTGTATTAATTTAGTCCTAAACTATTTGCCAATGTAATGCTTCCAGTCAATTGTGGTTTGAAATTGTAGACGTGGCAATCCATGTCTAAAAAAGAAAAGAAATGGGAAAAAAAAAATTGAAAACAAGGAAAGAAAATCCATGAAATATATAAAAAAAAATTATAAAAATCGTTTACGTCAACATCGGCCGTTCCACGGCTAAACCATAACGTCAGCTATTATTGGTCAAAATTGGCCGTGAAGGATAACATTGGCAAATCGTCAAAATATTTAGGATTAAGTAGGCCAAATTAAATTGTTTTGGAGTGAATTGACATCCCTACAAAAAGGTTTATGATTTTTAAGTAATTATCCCAAATAAGATAGGGTGTCTATGCTGCAATCACCGTAATTTCTAATCATAGCCTCATCAGAATATTCGTCGAGAGGTATAACTAACTCTTGCGCGGCCACAAAAGCTTATGTTTAATACCTCAAGTCCTACAACAAATGGGTGGTTCGGTTTTCTTCTTTTCAGACATGATGCTCATAGACTCATTTAACCGGTTTATAACCCATTTATTGTAATGCAAATCTAGAGAATCATACTCGAACTGACCCGCCCCATCTTCCTTAATTACTAATTTTATATTTAATTCAACCTAAGAAAAATCATATCCAAATTAAGACGAGAGTGCGGAGCGAGCGAGCGTGATATGAGCGAGGGCAAGAGAAAATAATAAGAGAGTCATAGACGTGAGTTGGGTCTAAATAAGCTATAAACTCATCTATTTACGATCAATTTACAACTAACAGTCACATTACGTTTGAACATATTTATAATCTCTTTATTGAATCTACTAACCCGTTTAACAACTCATGCCATCATTTATGGCTAAGAGATGGGTTTATCGCCTATTTTGACAGGTCAACACACATGCCAATGATGTCAAAGTCATTCCTCCCCGTTTTATCTTTGAATATAAGGAGATGATTTTAGTTTGACACAAGTGAAGCGTCGTTCATCATCGATGGGTAACGTGGGCCGGCACCATCATGTCGGGAGTCCCTGTCCAAGACGAGTACTAATTGCGAAACACGATGCGCGTGAGTCGATTTTGGTCTTTGCTTATGCGTTTTATGGCCGTTCTTACGTAAAACGTTTGGAAATACGAATGTTCCTATTGGGTCAATTGATCTTGACTTCCAGATTTGGGTGGATGCACCTTTTGGGGGATAGCAACGGGCTGACGGGCGAATTCATGAAGGTGCCATGTTTTGATGGACTTACATGCCAGTAATCACTTTCATTAGAGAACAGTCATCCAGACTTAGGATCCGTCTGTTTTGTAAAAAATATTTTTTTCGAAGAAAATAGTTTTCTCAATTTTCGGCTTTTTGATCGCTTTGGAAAATGAGTCAATAGAAAAGGATTTCCAACTAAAGTTTAAATTCAAGAAAATAATTTCATCTTTAAAAAAATCGAAAATTATTTTTTGGCTTGGACCATAAACTCTGCACTTGGGCACGGGAACCCCAATGCTCGTTCTCGGCTCTTGGTAGTTGGGCCAGTTCCCCGGCGCTTGGGCCAAGAGCTCTGGCACCTTGGCTCTGGTGCATCTAGGGGGTAGCCGAGACCTCGGCTACTATGCTCGGGTTCGTTTAGGTTGGGCCCAAAACACCGGTGCTCGTGCCTAGGGCGGAGGCCTTGTAATATCAAAAGGTTAAGCCCTAGCTTCTTGGTGTTCTTGCTAGGATCCATCAAGGCCAATTTTTTTTATAAAAAAAAATCTAGATTTTTTTCCTTTTCCGTTTTCCTTCTTTCTCCTCTGCGATCGGCCGTAAACAGGGGTCGACAAGCTCGAGCCTTGCCCTATATCGACGAGCTCGACCTTGCTCGAGGCCAGCGAGCTCGAGCCTCACCAAATCTCGGCGAGGTCAACCCTTGCTTTTAACTTGTTACCGAGGCTCAATGACTGGTGGAGGAAGAAGGAAAAGGTAAAAGAAAGAAAAGAAAAGAAAAATTAAAAAAATTATTAAAAATTTACAAAATTATCTATGTTAGCGTCATCCACGCCACATAGGAAGGCTAGGTCCATGTCGGCAATTTTGAACAAACGACGACATGGAAAATCAAATGAGATTTTCCTTATCGACGATGGAAAAAAAATTGCAGTTTATTTTTAAGTCTAAGCTAAACACTCGAAAATATTATTATTTTCCTCAAAAATATTTTCCTTTTTCAAAAATATCATATTTTTTGCGAAGTAAATGAAGTTCTAAAAAGGAATGGAATTAAATTGTTTTTCTTTAAATTAGTTAGAAAAGTCTATCACTGCACATAAATCCAATCATTCAAAAAAACAATACCATCACAGTCGAGCTGTAACATATGGCCAATATTTTCTTGTACAATGGTAATGCATTTTTATGTAACCGGAAAAATCGAGGTGAATATTTGGCGGTCGTGGAACATGAGGCTGTGTGTGCGAAAGACTTTTCAGAAACCCCATTCAGACAGAAGTTAGCCTTGGACTTTCAGTTTTCTCGCCATGCAAGCTAGGTCTAGTATTTTTTTTTTTCCAAAAATATCCTCAACAACTTTTCGGTTTTTCGATTTTTCCCTAGTCTATGACTATTCATCATCTTCTCTATTGAGGTTGGCCGACATGGTTGCACGAGGCTGCGAGCGGTGATGGGCCGAAGTGGTCGAGGGACATAGGTGACCCTTACTTGGGGCCGTGCGACCTCGGTGAGCGACTGCCTGAGGTTGCCCAACCCAAACGATCCTCTGGGTTCTCGCGACCTTGGCGAGGTGCCGCTTGTCGTCGCATGACCCGAAAGACCATCGCAGGGTCGAGCGACTTTCGTGATGGGGTTGTGACGGTTACACGAGCCCCGCCAAGGGCGGGTTGAGGTAGTGCAACCGAAGTCGACAACTGCCGGCGCGAAATCTGTGTTGCCAGCAGCCATTTGTCATTCGCCAACTGGCGAATGGTTTAATCTTGTTTAATTAAAAATAAAAAAAAGTCCTTTGCAAGGATAATTTTTTTCAAATATTATTTTAATCAAAGTTGCTTTACAATGAGCATAGAAGTTTCAGTTTAAGAAATAAAATTCGCATTTAGAAGAACTCCTTTAATTAAAAGTCATTTGTATTCTTCTAAAGGCGTTCCTCAAAAGTTCAACCAAACTTAGCTATAGAGTGCCTTTTGAAGTGACACCTGAAAGTCGAGAGAAAAATATCTCCCGTGTGAGAATTGATGTCTTTTCTTATTGAAGAAACCCATAAATAAATATCTTCTACGCAAGAACAAATTTACAAGTAATGGTTACGATTCTTACGTTTTGTACATGCCATTCATCTTAACCTTTACAAAAAAAAGATTTGACCGGCTCAATTACGGAGGCTATCAATGTAATTTCCGTAAGACTATTTACATTACCCATTTTCACCGGGATCGTGTTTTTCTCCATTCTTGATTGAAGAAAATTTGCTCCAACCGGGTGTCTTATTGGTAGGCTACAATATATAGACATGCCTACATTTAAATTTGGGTAAGCATACTTGTGAAAAATATCCATAATTTGTAATCCACCAATTAGAGATATGATCTTCTTCGATCAGAGATGGAAAGAAAATATTGCCCCAATTCAAGCATGCATGAAAGGGAGATATTAGGGGTGCACATAATTCCGAGAATAGAATCGAGAACTAGAAAATTGAACTGGTGGAAAAATGTTGGTTTCAGGTTTCAGAATATGTATGCTATGTTTCAAATTCTAAAAATTGGAAACCAGTTTCGATAGGTAAGTTTCATATTCTAAATGAGATATGATCTATGAATCGTAAAGAACCCTGGATAGTGTCTTGTAGCTGAGACAAGAAGGTTTAGGGCTTGCTGGTGGCACCACTAATTGTTTTGGGAGCTCGGCTAGGTTGGATGGGGCATTCGGCTAGTCTACATTAGGGATGATTAGTTCTAGGATAAGTGATCCCCACTCTAAAATTGAGAATCGCCCGCTAGGGAGTGATTCCGTAAAATGCGAACCGTGAACCACTTACTTATTTCATGGATTCGCCTGAGAACCAAACCACCGGCCCGGTCCGGTTCCTGATTGGATCTTTGTTATGGTCCTACTGAGTACCAACATCAATTAAAAAAGAACATGGAACCAATCCCTAGCGATTGAAAGAGAAGGGCTTAACTTGGGACTTTAGCAGTACATTTCCCACATTTGCATTTAGTATTCTTATCACATAAAATACTTAAGGTAATGTCTTTGTAGGCAGCAATATTATTGTCAGTAATGAAGTTGAGCATCATAGGAAATGCAATAGCAATTAATCAACTAATTAACATAGGTTTTTAAATACATCTATAATGTACAACACATATCACACATGGAAATAAATTGGGTTTGGACTTTTTTTTTAGAAGGATGGGTTAGTACTTTGAGCCTTTGAGGGAAATAGCTTCAATTAAAAAAATATAAATTTGTAGTATATAAAGAGACCAGTTTGATTGGGCCAGTTGAATGGTTCTCGCTAGAAAGTGTGAACCGTATCAGTACTGGCTGGTTCTAGAAAAATTGGATCTGGGAATTGGACCGGTACCTATCGATTCCATCCAAAATCAACCGGTTGAGTACGGTCTAGTTTGCGTGGATCATGATTTTTTTGCTTACTCCTAGTTTACATAGCGAGTGCCTATCGACAATTAGATCGAGTTCCTAATAAAGGGCTTCCTTAATGTTTGTACAACTATATGCGGTTGCTCTCATTCTCCACATCATGTGTGGTCATATCTATTCGAGAGATTAGGGCGGTTAATCGTCCTGGAGGGCTATGGAGAAGTTATTTGTGAGATTAGATCAAAGTTTCTCGAGAATTCTCCAAGCTAATCAGTTGAATAGGGTCGGAATCTATATCGCAACTCTTGTTATTGCTCTATTGGTGGATGTAGGTCACATAGATTGAACCATTTTTTATTCCCATATGATCGACCGCCTTTGGTATTTTGAGATAAATCTCTCGTATTGTTCGAAACCTGCCCTGCCCCTGAATGCTCAAAGAATCAGACCCAATTGTATTTTGAGTGACCCTGCATGATCAGTCAATCCACCTGATCACAAGCATTCTCAAAGCCAACGATTTCAACTGCAGAATCTTGCCCCAGCACAACTGAAGAATCAATATCCCAACAATGTGAAAAAAACAGAAGAAATGAAAAGGATTAATGGAAGTAAACAATAGCAAACTTCCTTAAACCAATGCTATCTGTGAACTAAGTCATGCCCTTGCCCCTGTCCTGCCTCTCCCCCAAACTCCACTCTCACCGATTTTTCAACATCCCTGTAAAAATCGTAAAGGAAAGACAAGTTCAAATGTACAGAAAATTGTCAAATTTCTAGTTTCTGCATCCTCTTGTTCAATGGAAACATCTGTGGAAAAGGCGAACAAGCAAGTACTTCTATGCACCTTAGCGGGCATTGTCATTCTTTCCTTGTCATATCATCCCCCACCAGGTCTTGTGTTGTAGGTTCAGTGTTTTATCAATTTCTAGAATGAAGCCTTCGACTTTGCTGCTCGAGAGGATCTTGATGAGGATGAGGACTTGGGGGATGACGACGACTTGCTCTTTTTCCTCTTTTGTTTCTTGGGGATATTCGGGAGATCTGCTGGCAGATTTTCTTTGAACAACTCGGATGTTGATTTCTGTCCCAAGATTTGCTCAAAATCTACCAAAAGAAAATCAAGGACATCAGCGAAAAAGGGGGAGAATGTAGAAATCAAGAAACTAAAGTGAAAAACGGAAACAACAAGAAGAAAGGCAGATCATTTGCACATTAGTCATCACTTCAGGAGATATGATAGAATGTGCCACACTAGAAGTGCTTACGGGTTTAAAGAATCAGAGAGATTCAACAATTTCTTTTTCAACATCTGCAGATCTTACAAGTATCTTTGTCAACGAGGTTCTTTAACAGGAACCAGGACATATTTTGGCTGCTGTTTTTCCAATCATAACTGGAAATAGATGTTTTATCAGTTTGTGAGAGGTAGAATGGAAAAATTCAAACAGCAATGTTCTTTAATAAGCCTTTACAAGAGAAAAGTTCATGCTAACATGAAGACAATGTTCAGTTCAAGCATTGAAATCCACCAATAAGAGCTAAAGCCTCACCACATCCCTTAACCAACCACTGAAGATTAGAAATTTAAAGCGTCTAGCAGTTGGATCATTACTTACACATGGAATAACCTCTGCTTCCAACATAATCTTTAAGAGGCAAATGTTATACACGAAGTGGGAAGTCAAAAGCAAACAACTAGTTCACAACCGCAAGTCATGTGGATGGTGCCGCTATCAAAAGGGTGGGTTGTACACAAAGGTGCTACTCAATTAATGTACAGATCAGCGGCTTAGCATCAAAGTTGATTCATTTCCATATTCTGCGCAGTCATGAGCAGTTCACTTTAAAGCTAATGCCAGTTAACCTTAGTTGAGAAGATCAGTTTCAATGTACTTGCTCTGATGTGTTCTATGGAGATCTCTTACTTGAACTCCATAAATGCGTACACCACATAAAATGATTTCACCATGATTTTAGGGCAAACAAAAAGTGACTGAACTTCCATGTTAAACCCCAAGTATAAATACTACGATCTTGCTATCATAAGTACATGGTGAAACCCCGGGGACCACCAAAATCAGAAGGCGTTCCCAAGGCCAAGAGTAAGCAGATTCCCCTTAATAAAGGAAGGATGCTCTCGTGACAGAAGAGCCAAACTCTTGCACTTGGAGGCAAAGAATCTTGAGAACTTTTTGCCCTTATCATAACAAAAATAAGCAACAGTAATGCTAAAACACAGGCCCTTGAACGTGCATCTGGCTCAGCTATTTCACCCGTGAAACAAAGCAGCCCTACTCATGCTTGTCTGTTTATGAACCTCCACATGACTCGAACAACTAGACTTACACACACGTACAAGACAAGAAATGGCAGGCTAATTCCAGGAACAAACCTTGAGAGGACCATGTGGAACGAGGCACAGAGCTGGAGTCACCAGGATCACCAATGGTACCGAGGGAAGTGGAAAAATCAGGTGCACTCTTGAATTCATTCATCTGCATCAACATCACAGCATAAAGGACAATCAATCACCATAACCAAGAAATTCTTTTAGAATAAACAACCAGAAAAGCGTTCTCCTCTCATATTATTTTTGAAAAGATCACTCAACAGAGGAATAGAAAAAGACCCAGAAGCTGGAAAGTGAAATGGATGTCTCTTCATCGATCCATCATCTTACTCACCCAACTGGGTCCAATCCCAGATGGACCATCCCATCCGATGTGCGCCACGTGTTTAACATCTGTTGGGTACCCAATTTCCATCTCCCTCTCCTTCGCAACTGGAACAGAACAGAAGCAGATCACCAGCATTAAAGCAGTACCCGAAGAATCCAAGCAAAATACAATCATGCATTATCAACAAAGCTCAAAAGTGTAATTTTTTTTTAGAGAAGGAACCCGAAAAAAAAGAAAAGAAAAGAAAACCCATTTGAGCAGAAGATGTGATTATTTTACCAAATATCTGGGAGATGTACTTGAAGCCTTTATAGATTCCCTTCATCTGGTGGCCATGGGAGACGCAGCAAGCAAAGCAGGCCCCAATGCAGCAGTTGTAAGGATGAAAATGGAGAGCGAAATTGAGAGCAATTTATCTCTGACCAACCTCGGACAGTCACTCTCCCTGTCACCGAATTGAAAAAGGGAAAACGAAAAGAAAAACAGAGATATTAGTTAAGATGGAATTAGCATATCTGCATTTTTCCCTTTGCAATCTTGCAACTGCTTCATTAACTCAGGTTCTAACCGAATCTCCCAGATGGGACCTAATTTGGGAAAATGTTCAGATGCAATGTTTGAGACTAAGAGGACAAGAAAAGAAGCTTTTACTCGCGACATTGCATAAAACACCAGGACAATGCTTTACCTTAGTGGGCCAAGGTTCAGCAAAGACGCAAGTTTGTCTCGAACTCCTTCGACAATCGCCAAGAGGCTTCATTTTCCATTGTTCTTACTCAGTGTTTTTCATCAAAGCCAAGCAACAATGCACCAGCCTCTCTGTAAAAAGTTCAAGAGCGCATGGCGAGCATGTACCGAAGATTAACCCAAAGAAGGCCACCGACAGAACAAAGAAGAGGAAAGATGTCAAGCCGATGCAAGATTGAGAAGATAATGAAGAAATTGGGTCACCCTTCTTCTTGTCTTCTTCGGAAGAACAAACTGGAGAGAGAGAGAGAGAGAGAGAGAGAGAGAGGGGACAAGGTGCGTGAGCATGAAAACCTCCCAAAAGAGGGGCAAAGGAGGAAAGCTGTGCAGGCGTGGAAGGAAGGCATTGATGTAAAGGTCAGTCAGACATTAAAGTACAAATGGAGTTTCCTTGCTTGTTTGGTGAGAGAAAGAGAAAGACAGAGAGGGGGGGGGGGCTGCCGCTGGAGTTTATTTCTACAAAAATTCTCGATCTGTCCTTGAACTTGGAGGATTATTATTATTATTATTATTATTATTATTATTATTATTATTAATAAGGGAGTCTCGATTAAAATTAATTAATTATGAAACCTTATGAAAAATCAAGTAAGGAAAATCTTAGTATCGTTTGCATGGTTACCAAATAAATGAGAGAGACCCCAGTTAAAAAATTTTGTTGTCGTTACGAAAATGTTAGCTTGTATGTTCCCAAAATTGCAAAACAGTAATCGTCACTTCTCAACTCATAGCTAAATAAATTCTAAAAAACTGGCCTAAGTACTTTTATTGGGCTTCGAAAATAATTGTGTCCTCATCCACAGAATTTCCTTGCCACGATTGCAAGCTATCGTTGGTACGCTTGATTATCGGTTTATCAAGACCTATCTATTTACTATTAAATAATGAAAAGATTGTATCTATTTTTTCCATTCATATTTAACAAGTGTCATTTGCCACTTTTTGATAAGATCTTTGTGTTTATGATGGTATATGAACTGACAGTATAAATATTATGCAGTATTCATGTATTTTCATATGAAGATCGACATAAATACATAAATTTGAAATTTAGCTAGTAAATGAAATTGATATGTTTTGCCATTATGAGAATGTCTTAGAATCATGTGAGTTTTTGTTCTAGCACAAAATCTGGGATTCATTTGTTTTTTTTTTTTTTGCTTATTATTATTGTTGTTTTTTTTTTAATTTTTTTTTGATGCTTTAAGCTATTTGGTGAACTCCCTTGCACACCGCGTTAACTGACAAAGATTCAACGATGAATTGTGGAGGCCAAAGTTGCTCGGTGTCTGAATCTTGGAACAGTCAACGACTCATCGTAGTTTGCAATTTTCTGTTTTTTTTTTTGTGTGTTCATTTTTTATTTAATTGTACGAAATTTATAGTCTATACTTACGCCCAAATTACCAATATGACCACCTTTTCTTATGTATATAAAACATACATACATACATATTGATTATATTATCTTTTTGTATTCACACGTGTCAATTTTGGTCCCAACGAGACACCATGGCTAAGTTTGGAAGGGGTGATAAATGTGGAGGATGGAAATTTAAATGGAAAATTTGAAATTTATAATTTCTTTGTGAATGTAAAAAAAAATGAAAAAACTTTGAAAGCTAGGGTTCAAATATATGAACAACAAATGGGAGTTTTAGTAATTTACAAAAAGGTGGGTTTTCAAGTTGTGAATTAAAAAAAAAATACTTTCTTCAATGAGATATCATATACTTAAACTATCTTATTAGAGGCCAAAAGAGCTTAGACGATATAACTTTATTCTTTAGTTATTTCTTCTATAATTTTGAGTTGCTTTTATGTTTTCAATCTGATTCTCTCGTTAGAAAGATTCGTAATATATGTGATAGATGGATAATTTAATGAACTCATGGTCAATATATACACACAATAAGACGAAAATGACCTAGTGACTAACAACCTAAAGAGAAAAAGGAAAAGGGTAAGAGAAGGAATGACGAACAACCGATCACGTGAATATTATTTCGAGGGTTTATGGATTGAGATAATTTGAAAACTCGAACAATCTATAATCAACACAATCCAAATTGCAATTATCACTATTGACTTAGGATAGATTCGAACTCGATCAATCAATCACACAAAAGTTAGACAGAGAATTTGGAGATGATTAGCAGTTGACAAATTTTGATCCTCCGTTTGTCATGAATTCCTCAATTTCTTCCTCTAAAAGAAATCAATGAGAGGGTCAACATTACTATATTGGTTCCCAGTTTGATAGACATCATCTTCTTGCCAGCTTTTGCTTATCATGAGCTTTGCTGTGGATGAGCCAAACTTTTTTTTTGGTAAGGAAATTTTTTTTTGGTAAGGTGGTGAGCCAAACTTTATTTCTCCTATAGCTTCGAAGTTCCATATGCCAACACAAATTCCAGAAAATTCATGGTTTGAAAATTTAATTTCAGGGGAAAATAAAATAAGAGAGGCTTAGCAAAAGATATTTATGTCCAGCCATAAAAGTATATTAAATTTTTATAAAGATTTGATGACAGAATATACTCTGTCTCGGCAGCCATTTTCAATTCTTTCGTGCCCGCCACATGATTGTAGGAGGATGTTGATTTGTGACTAAAATAAATGCAACTTGGGTTTTTCATTCTTTTGGAATGTGGGCATGGCTTGTTTATTGCTATGCCTAAACTCTCATGGCAGAAGGTTATAGGATCCTTAGATTTTTTATACTTGTGTGTGCGATATTACATAGTGTATTACGATAAATACAATTGATGCACTTTTATTTACTAGCATGCTATGTCGTTGCGGTGTTTAGAATGCACTCCTCAAAAGTTTAAACGAATAGGAAGAGGAGGCCACGTGCATATAAAGAACATATTAACATTTTAGATAAGCGATGTGAGATACTTTAACAACCATGCAAGTTGGATTATGAATGACATATGAAGGCTGGAGACCCGAAATAATTGAGACAGAACCTGACTTTGATACCGTGTTAGAATGTTTCACCCAAAAATTAAGTTAATAAGTGAAAAGAGAGTACATGTAAGGGCAAATGAACTCCTTAGACAAGTGATTGGGTCACTTTAACATGATGAAAAAATAATAAAATCGTGCATATATTATAGAGCATCAAAGGATGGTCGAAGGAGAGACTTTTAGATGCTTTAGGAGCACTGCGTCTTCATCCATCTAAGTCAATCGCCGTATTAAAAGTAATTAACGAGGAATTAAGAACAATCGCGCCCGACGATGAATCTGTATGGACAAAGATGTCGTGGTTCGAAAGCACATAAGAAAATTTCTTCCTTCAAACTACCATTTCTCTCTTTGCGCAGTGCTTCTGAGCATAGAATTTCAACATCCGATGCACTGAAGTTCTTGCGACCGCTCCAAGGGATTTTCTACAACTCCTCGATGGTGCGCTTAGTCGCGTGAAGGACAATATTTTACCTCTTTGTGTAGCTTAGAAATGCTTGCTTGTATCCGTTTTTTTTTTTCCCCAATGTATATAAGACTATATAGGCATAGATGGTTGCCGGCACGTTTAGGAGGTCTTGCTTCTTTTGGTGCAACACAATCTCAATCTTGCTGACTACCCAATGGGGCAATCTCTCGGTCGCCCAATGAGCAAACCTTGACTTTAATAGGTGGCGCAAAGGATCTTCACATTCTCCCCAATCTCCAATGACGTATACAAAAAGGAAAAGACAATGTTTGCATAATCGATTGGCAAATAATGTACCAAGAACTTGTATGATGTGACACGGGTCGCATAGGGCCAAGATTGTATGTTTAATTAATCGCACAAAGTATCATACCTATTGATCCTAGAGTACAATTTTGATACCCACATGTGGGACATTCTCTATCTCGATTTGTGATGAAGGCTCATTTCATAATTATTAAAATCTCACGTGGTATACCCTTTGTGATTATACTCTTGTGTATGTGATTTTTTCAAAATGACCAATTCATGAGTTGTTGTGCATTATCTGTATGAACTCAATTACGAATAGATCTAGTCTTTGCTAGGTCGCAAGACCAACTGAGTAGACCGACGCCCACTCGTATCGAAAAGGTCAAGTAAGTTGATGATTTTATGACATAGGATTTGCTGTTGAGTCTCGATCGACATATGACCCCGATGGCGATATGATAAACGTACCTTCTTGTCTTAAAAATTCCATTAGATTGGACATATATGTGGATATGGACATAGATAGGGAAAATAATCAAAAAAATCTAAATTAATTGCAGTTGTGCCAATTCAATCACGAACTTTTTTTTTTTGCCAATTGAGTCATAAATCTTATGCAACTATGTCAGTTCAGTCTATTTAACTAGTCAGGGCTATGGACCCAATTTTAATAATATTTTATTATTTTTCTAATTTTAATCTTTTTTTGTTACGGTCGATAAGAGGGCTCACACTAGCCATGGAAGGTTGCTAGCCCTAACAAAAAGAAAAAAAAGACAAAAAATTATTAAAAAAATAATATAAACCAAAAAAATATTAAAATTTTGCCATGTCGGTGCCAACTACCAAAATGGACTGAAATGACATAATTATAATAGGTTTAGAGCTTTTTTTCTGACATAGATACGCAGCTACTTAGAACATAATCCTTGTATATTCATTGTATTCCCTATGTTTGGTTTTAACTGTAGGGCACAAAGCCTTCAAATAGAGTGGCACATATAATTATAATAGGTTTAGAGCTTTTTTGATAAGTTTCCCGATATAGATCGCAGCTACTTGGAACATAATCCTTGTATATTCATTGCATTCCCTATGTTTGGCTTTAACTGTAGGGCACAAAAGCCTTCAAATAGAGTGGAACTAAATCACCAATGCTATGTCGCAATGGCACATATATATACGTGATGAAAATAATCTAGAATTAACATGCCTAAATGATATTCATATAACATGTCGAGGTCACTTTCAATCAAGTGTGTTATAGAGAAGGAGAGGCCTATCGTCATTCTTATGTTCTAAAAGTCCTAAATCTATTGCACTTTGGCTAATTCAGTCCTAAGCACAATATATTTATGATTTCTTGGACAACTTTCCCATCTCTCGTGTGTATCTAGAACACTGCTCGATGTCTGTCTCATGTATACATCCGTTATTAATAACACCTTGCCTAATCACCAACCCAAACATCTCCCCTCTCTCTCTCTCTCTGGGTTCTTGGAACATCTAATTGGTTTAGTGTTATTGATCTTAAATCAAGGTCGGCCTTCTCTGATCGATCTTGCTTTGTGGTGACAACGACGAGGCATACAAGCGGAGGGTGAGCATGCAGGTGGTTGGAAGAAAGAGGAGGAGGAGAGCATCAGAGAATGTTGTAAACACGGTGTCCAAGGACGCAACTAGGGAAGGATGAGGGTGACTCAATAAGAAGACGGAGGTTGCGCTCGTGCTCTCTCTATCAAAACAGCTGGTGCTGGCCTTGGCGAACATGGTGATAGTGACTCTACTTTTTCCGAAGTTGGAGTTGTCTAATCAGTCCTAAACGTAGTGGTCGGATGTTAATTTAATTTTAGCTTTTCAATTTTATTTATTTGGTCAGAAACTAAGACGAGGGTGTCTCTATTTGAGGGTGACTCAATAGAGAAGATGAAGGTTGCACCCGTGCTCTCTCTATCAAAATAGCAGGTGCTGGCCTTGGCGAACATGGTGATGGTGACTCTACTTTTTCCCGAAGTTGGAATTGTCTAATCAGTCCTAAACGTAGTGGTCAGATGTCAATTTAATCTTAAAATTTTCATTTTATCTATTTAGCCATAAACTTTTGCTCGAAATCATAAGATAGTCCATTTGGCCATTTTCGTCAGAAATTGCTAACATGGCAATATGTCATTAGGACGTCTAGTGACTATTAGACCAACACATCAGCATTTTCCAGCGAAACTGAAAAAGAGTCACATTGCAATTTTGCGCAAAAAGTTTAGGACTAATTTAACATAATGGAAAAATTCGAACTAAAACTGCAGTAGGATTTAGAACTAGTTGACTATTTTTCCTTCACGTAAGGCATATGATTAAGGCAGTGGGCATTGGAAGGGACAACATTCCTTTAATCGAGTGGATGATATCACGTCAGTACGTTACGTGATGCCCACGCACAGTCTGATTTTCTGTGGAGGAAAGTTTTTATGAAAGGAGGGAAGATCAGATTTTTCGAAGCTATGATCAATCATGGTGGAGGACTTATCCCCCAAGCGGAGGATAGTTAAGACTCAAATTTTGTCATTGATTGTTTCTTTAGGTGAAGTTGGACTCGAGAAATTCTGTGTTATACAAGTTCAATCACAAAATTTAATTGTTGGACAAGCATGCAATAGATGCTAACTTGCTAAGCATAGTAGCAATTAGACTCCATTTATTTTGCACAAAAAAAAAGAAAATAGTTTAGAAATATTTTTTTAAAACTAATCATCTGTATCACTCACAAAAATGAATAAACGAATACTATTTCATTATCTATGGATACGTTTAGACATAAATTATTATTGGTAATGAAAAATTCTCCATTAATTGATTATTTCAAATGATACAAGGGATCAAGAGTCATTTAGTGGCCAACTATGTCGAGTATGTCTATCTATGTCAAGTATGTGTTACAAATTATCGCCCCGTGGCTATTTCATATATTGCGAAACTAAAGCCACTTTGTTCTCGGCTCTGAAACTATAAATTCAAGAACAATGCTATATGTATTGAGAGTCATATATAGAATTAGTTCTTAAGCGATGTGGCGGAATTCTAGTGACAATTGAGCAACCGAGCCACGTTAAACAGCCAATAACACTCAACTACGTCACTTAGTAAATTGATTTTATAAGTCAATCTTTTTCGGTGATTTTTCGAGTCTTGGTAAGAAAACCAATGTGGTTTTGAATTCGACACAATCAAATAACTGATAAATTCCCAAACCAAAAATAAAATAGGGAAAAAGAGAGAAAGACGAAGAAAGGGATCAAGAACAAGTGATGTTGGGTTGGCCCAAAATTTAGGTCCTCATATGTGTTGGGCCAGTCGACCGCATCAAGCCCATTCGTCTGATATGAACTTCCACGAATTTTTCCTTGTATTTCAGCAAGACGACGAACAGATGGACAGCCATGGAATCAGTTTTAGCTTCACAAAAAGTTACGAATCCAAATTTGCAGCAATGTCAGCCATAGTTAAGACGAAACATGTCGTTCTGCACGAAGAAGCTCCCTCCTGGCGACGAAGGAATCAAATGGAACATCTGCAGAAGCAAGACGTCGAAAAGCTCAACTGACGCTCATTAACACCGACGAAGATGTGACTAGGAGATGAGAGAGACGTGACCTGACTAAACCTCAGCAGATGCTCCTCCCCGGGCAGTCTCAAGCTGCCGCTGACGAACACCACAATGCCACCAGCGGAGGAGGACTGCGAGTCGACAGTGCTGATGAGGTGCTGGCACTGATCGAAGGGCAGCTGGCTAAGCTTATCAGCGATGGCGTGTGCTCCCACGACCCTCTGCCCTTCGAACGTCAGCATCGAGGTCGGCTGGTAGAGAGAAGGGAGAGAGGCTCTGTCTTTGTCAAAGAGATGGTAGTAGTGATCCACAAACGCTCTCCCCACTAGTTCAACCTGCTCCTCCATCTCTCTCTCTGTCTCTGTCTCTCTCTCTCTCTGTGGTTGTGAGGCTCCTGAAGAACTTATATATGGAATGTGCAGGTCCATAAAGTTGTTCACGCTTGGGCGAGGGATCAAGACAGGCAATGAAAAGATGGCAAGGCTTCTTTAGGTAGGTGGCCAAATTTACCTTTATGCACCTCACTCTTTGGGCAGAAAACCCTAACCAAGAGTAAACCCTACCAACGTAGCTCCAATTTGACAGTGGAGGGACCCAATCTGGCTGAAATAATTCATCCGTTCTCTCTCTTTTGAGAGATGATCACTCGTCTTCGCGATGAAAAGAATTGTTCACTTGATCTTTACCAAAGTTTGATGGAATAGTTGTGTAAATAAGTGTCAATTTGTTAGAATAAGTAGCATCTTTCTATGGCGCGAAACCTCTAACTGGATAGATAAATCCTGGCAGTATTAGTTGAATACATTTGAGTTCCCTAGCACATGACGTGTTGCCAGATCAAAAACAGTCTCTAGTACTAATAGTTTATAGTGAAATTAGCTTAGCGAGACTTGCATCTGTAAACTAGGTACACAATAAATAATAAGGCTCGTTCTCATCAGCTACATCAAATTCTAATAGATATGAGTCAACTAGATTACTAGGACTTTTCAATAGCGGGATTTTTTGGGTCATTTTCTACTTTTACTTTTGGTTGGACATTATCGGGTAGCATTTGTTACGGGTCAAACACAGCTAGCAAAACGCATCATTCTTCGCTATGATCTCAGAAGGCAAGCGAATCACGTAAATGGGTTATGGATGGTGAAAAAAAAACCCTACTAGATGAACGGGAGCTCTTTTACATATATGTGTGAAAATTGATTCGAGATACGATCTCTCGGCTTCAATATAAGATAGAAATGATGAGATCGCATGAATGCGAGCCCTTTACGTAGGTGTGAATTGGGGACTAACCCCTAGAAAAAAGGGAGGGATACAAGTGTAAATGAAGAGGTTTGCATGGTGGAGAATCCGAAACCCCCCCTGGCGGCTTTTATACGCAAAGTAGGGGCGGCACAAAGATGCCCGAATCGTCACTAAAAATAGAATAGAATGAAGCCACCACCGCCCTCGTTGGCATCTCTTCTATATTCTCCCTTTTATTTAAGCCTTCGCTTTACACTTTTCAGCTACTCTTTTCTATTTTCTATTCTTATTTTCGAACTAGGGCAAAAGAAAAAGGATAGGTCGGAGAAAAAGAAAATGTGTGTGTGACCAAAGTGAGGATCACTCGCTTCCCTTGATCGATTGTCTACATGGGGAAGTAAAGAATATGCCCCTTTCATTTGCAATAATTCTCTAATAAAAAGGGATCCTTCTTTTTTTTCCCTTCATTATGAATTTGGAGGCAGTATAGGAGAAAACCAATGATTTTGGGGATAGAACGTAAAGACAGATGCTTAGGCGTTAGGAGACCCTCTTGCCCCAGCTCTAGACGCTCTACAATCCATTTTCAAACTTGCTCCTATTTCATGTCAAGAGATGGATAAATAAGCCCATTCCACAAAATCGATCAGTAGCAACCGTAGTAATTGAAGGTGTTGAAGATCAAGAAGCGAGTTATATATCTGGTATCAGCCAAGCATTCTTCTTACTTCTTGCGGAAAGGAACTAATATGCCAAATATATCAAGATTGATTTACAACATATATCAAGCGAGACGCCGATGTTTTATTGAATATTCAGAGGAACGAGTGGTTTTTGTAGGGGGGCCACTTGTTTCGGAACCCTATTGAAATTGACCACATTACTTAGGAAGTAAAACATGGTAAGATTTCTTAGCACGTCTGGCCTATTTGAAGAAAAATTAACATTGTTTTGGCTTTTGAATCTCTCTTTGAGAGCGAGCTAGGTTAATTGATTATTTCACAGAGCGTGAGTAATCTTTCCACAAAATCTGGCCAAAAAAGGAAGAGTTTGCAAGAAAGAAAAAAAGATAAGAGAAGTGAAAACGGAATGGTGGGGAAAGAAAAAATTATGAATTGACAGCTGTGGGATTTGAACCCACGCCCTTTCGGACCAGAGCCTAAATCTGGCGCCTTAGACCACTCGGCCAAACTGTCGTCTCATGGCTGAACTTCCTCACTATTTGATAACATTCATATCACAGCGTACGAAAACATACTTCACCGACACATAATGGAGGAGCACGTGCTCGGTCGCGTGCTGCATGTGTTGTGGTGTCGGGAAGTGATATTCGAGGGGAAAGATGTTCTTTGCCGTTCAGCCAATTAGCAGAATAATTTGATTCGTTTGGCTGAGTGTCCAGCTCACCGGTACAACTGGTCTCTATTGTGACTGGAGCTATTGTTGCTATAGCTTCATTAAGTGCGAGGGTCCCTGTCATTTATGACATATTTCAGGGCGAAAACAATTATGCAGACACCGCTGACCATGGATTCGATCCACTGGAACCGTCCGTGGCTCGAGTCGCCGATCTTAGTACAAAACGATCCGGCAATTTTGATTGTGATCGGCCCACAAATTCACTCTGGATAGCGAGTTTGCTATCCTGCTGGATTCATCGAGTTCTGTAAGTCACGTCGGTCCATTTTCCTCTTTCCTTATGGGCTGTAATTATGCCAAAAATCATGGAGGTGATAATTTTTAGACCTTGAATAAGTCAAGAGGGTAATCGACGGCTTCTTTACGGATGGACGCGATCCGCATGTCGGTGACTTTCTTAATGGCCGCGAAAGTTCCTTCATTCAAGAAGCTCATCTCCTTAATCAACATCAAGAAAAAGCAGTCTTGCCACACTAAAGGGGAACCAACAAATCTACATAATCCTCAAAGTAGACCATTAAATTAATTAGCCCTTGGGGTTTGAATTCCTCTTTTTGAGCCTCTTCTTTTAAAAGGCCAATTTGCAATTCCCTAATCAAAATTATTCAATTCAATAATATTTTTTCTTTTTCTTTTTTTCTTTTTTTGGGTTCTCCAAGTGGGCAATTATGTAATCAACATCACTGACAGTCAGCATCTTCCCACACATCCAAATCCAGCTGTCGAGTCCAAGAAGTTTCTGAATTATTGTGTGTGGCCAATCAGCGGGGATCACATGAGGACAGGTGGACCCCATCTCCAAGATGTCCATTTTGATTGGTCCATGATGGGAAAAAAAAAATAATAATGATGGCCACTTGGACTTGGATTGGCAGCTGGATTTTCCTGCTCCAGATCTGTGAATTTTGGACATCCATAATCTGTCCCAGCCCTAAAAATTATCGATTCAGCTCTAAATCAATCGTTCGGCCTTAAACTTTTCGATTTTGCTAATGCACATTAAATCTTTTGTGCGAGACTCTAATACAATCCTTCTGGGAAATTGCCGCCAGAAGTCACCGACGTGGCGATCCAAGTAGAACGTCGTTTTGAGTAAAGTTGCCCAAGCTCGATCATTGATCGTGTCAAGTAAGTCAACCAGATCAATCCAAAATTGGCCAAAACGAATACATTGAAACTTCATAGAAATATTGAGGACTGTAGTGGCAAAATTGAACAATTTATTACTGAATTGGTATCCATATTTATTTCTTACAAGCTGAATTACACTATTATACTATCCTTTTTTTTTTCATTTTTTTGGTTTTGTTTTTTTTTTTTTTTGCATGGTCTTAAAAGGTCATACACATGAGGTGATTTAAAATCAGAAGTGTAGCGGTGAACTTTTTAGTACACATCTCTCCTCCTCTTCTTAGAAGATACAGCAGAGAGGAGGAACCAGAAGCTTTCTTCATCTCTGCTTTCAGACCTTCCCAGCCAAGATTCTCGAGAAGATGGAGAGAATGGTTTCTCCATTATCGATTCTCGTCTGCATCTCGCTCATTCTTCTGGCCGAGCCCCGCTCGTCCGACGCCGCAGCACAGTCCAAGGGGTCCTTCGTCGACAACTTCAACATAATGTGGTCGGAAGAGCACTTCAAGACCTCCGAAGATGGCCAGATCTGGTACTTGTCGCTGGACAAAGAAACAGGTACCGCACCCCCCCGACACGATTCCGAGTCTTTTTCGTGTTTATTCATCGGTTACGGTGTGCATTCCAATCTGGAAAATGTCATGTTGTGACAGCGAAAGTGTTGATGTCGAACAGGTTGCGGGTTTCAAACGAAGCAGAGATACCGGTTCGGTTGGTTCAGCATGAAGCTCAAGCTCGTGGGAGGCGACTCCGCCGGAGTGGTCACTGCTTACTACGTAAGTTCGGAAACTTGCTTTCGTTCTTAGCCAAAAATTTCAAGAAAAAAAGTTACCCGGTCATGTTCTTTTTCCCCCTCGGATCGATGCTCGAAAAAACCGGCCTTCCTATCGTGTACACTAAGTGCACTGGCTAAGATCAGGAAAGGTTAAATATTTCGAAGAAGTGATTGTGATCTTGATCCGATTCGATCCCGCGAACGATGCAGATGTGTTCGGAGAACGGGGCAGGGCCGGAGAGGGATGAGCTGGACTTCGAGTTCTTGGGGAATAGGAGCGGGCAGCCATATCTGATCCAGACCAATGTGTACAAGAACGGGACGGGCGGGCGCGAGATGCGGCACATGCTCTGGTTCGACCCAACCGCGGACTTCCACTCCTACTCCATCCTCTGGAACAACCGCCAGATTGTGTAAGTTCTCACCGCGTCAGTCTCTCTCTTTCTGGTTGGACATTGATCCAGTTCTTGATTCCAGCTTGTGTCTTCATCGTTGGGCTGCACAGGTTCTTCGTGGACAAAGTGCCGATCAGGGTGTACAAGAACAACGGGTGAGGCCAACAACTTCTTCCCAACGAGAAGCCGATGTACCTCTTCTCGAGCATCTGGAACGCCGACGACTGGGCGACGATGGGCGGGCTCGCGAAGACGACTGGGCCAGAGCGCCGTTCGTGTCCACCTTACAAGGACTTCAGCTTCGACGGGTGCCAGTGGAGGACCCCTTCCCGGCCTGCGTCTCCACCACGACCAGGAAACTGGTGGGACCAGGACGGACGCTTGGCACTGTCGGGCGATCAGAGATGGACTACGCTTGGATTCAGCGAAACCTTGTCATCTACGACTACTGCAAGGACGACCAGCGGTACTCTACTTTGCCTTGGGAGTGCTCGCTCAGCCCCTGGGATTGATCGGCAAAGGTCGACAGCCATACGGATCGTCTGATGCATGCTCTTTTTTTTTCCCCTGTAAGATGTGCGACTCAGTTTGCAAGTTGTGTCATTTATTGATTCTAACTGATTATAGATGCGGCGCAATAAAACCCTCTTCGTCTATGTCCATTCGCCAAATAGTTTTGACCGACAATGATGGTCTCGGGGCAAATGTCACTTTTTTGATTTACGAATGACAAAAGCCAAAGCAAAGATTGTGGGTAAATTGAGCCACGAAATCAGTAGTTCCCCGCGCGGAAGCTTCTCTCCACTCTCCTCTTCCTACTCTTTTGCAAGTGAATTTGTGCATCTCTAGTCCTTTGTGGGATGATAGATTGGATCGGCCGGATTGACTATCGCTAATGGGAGCATTAAACCCAATTGAAGTGCCCAAAAGAGGAACGTAACTGTTGAAGTTGTTGCCGTCCCCACATCATTTGAAAACGAGTCTATATGATCTTTATATTTGTGGTCTCCCTCCACTAATAGCTTAAACTTTTGTGTTGGACTTTTTTAACACGGTATTAGAGCTGGTACCGTCACGTATGTAGGCTCACCTCCCCTTAGTCAAATTCAGCAAAGGGACAAAAGAGAAGTGGCCATGACAGCTTTCATAATGGCAAAACAAGTAGAAATGAATTGAATTGCGCGCCAAATTAGGGTTGATTGTTCCCAATCCGATCCAATCCCACTTAGAAACTAGGAATAGGATCGAAGGTTCCAGACTAGTCCAATCCGATAGATTTTTGGGTGGTTTAGTGAAACTGATTGTATGTGCTTGAAACAAATATTTCATAATTTAAATGTATAGAAGCACATATAATAATTAAGAGTTTAAATGTTTCTTTGAAGACTTTTTTAAAAAAAATCAAAATAAAAAAAATGGTGGCCTGGTCTGAGTAGATTGTTCCACCTTTGGAATCGGGAATTGGATCGATAATTATTGATTTCAATTTTATGGAATTGGAAACCTTGATGAACTTGCTAATTCGGTCCCAGCGGGTTCCCAGTCCAATCGGTGATTTTTTGCTCACCTTGTTTTCCCACGTTCCCTTTCTCTGGATTTTGTTCCATTGACCCCCGATTGGGCTCCAAGCCCCAATTTGGGATCTTGACCCAAACGCACTCGAACGGGGTCAAATTTAATAAACTACAGGACAAAAATGCCCCTCTCCTAGGCTCGAAAGAGCACGTGAGACTCACGTGCTCGCACTCCGACGAGAAATTTGGCCTCTGATTATCCGTATTTGACAATACCAAAAAAGTACCGTATTTGACCAATACGGTGGACCGGGTCGGATTCGTCGAAAACGGGTTGGTGCTGCACCGCCATGTTTTAATGTTCCATCCTTACTCGCCGAGAAAATTTTTGGCGGCGAGAGAGCGAAGATGGTGTGCGAAAAGTGTAAGCGTTCGTCTTCCTTCCCTCGATCGATTCGTCTTGCTCACGCGAAGAGAAGGAATCGCTTGTGCAAGCTGTGTTACGCAGCGTGATCTCGATTGCCGCTCTACTGATTTCAGCTGCGGTAGGTTTCGTGAATTGGTCGCCTGATCGAGGTCTGATTCGGATTCAGGTGAGAAGAGCTGTCGAAGGTGATAGTGCCGGACAAGTGGAAGGAAGGAGCCAGCAACATCACCGAGGGCGGTGTCGCAAGATCAACGAGAACAAGCTCCTCTCCAAGAAGTCCAGGTTACCCTCTCTCTTTCTCTCTCTCTCTCTCTCCCTCTCTCTCTTAAAAGACGAATTCCATGGAGTAGCTGTATCACTCTGCTGCGAGCTGTAGATGTTCTGTAGCTAGTTGATGCGATTTTCAAAGATGTTCTAGGTCTGTGGTTGTTGGTTCGTGGTCTTGGTGGGGTTCGAAAGTTACGAGGCTATTTCGCGAATGGCAATTACTAAGTAAGGTAAATTGCCATGACCCACATTTATGAGAATTATATGTCATCTGGAAAGTCGCACTTTTAGAAAAGGAACCAAGTTGCTGTCGGCGATGAAGTTATTGTTATGCTTATATTTTGGGGAACTGTGTCCATGTTAGTCCGTCAGGAGCCAACTCTTGGAGTAATTTGTTTCTGGCTTTGTTGTCTTGTGAACCAATAGTTACTTTGTTCCGTTATTAATCTTGATATGAACCACTGGCATTATAGTAGGAGAAATCGTGACTGGATGTGTAGCTTTTGAAGCATTTTTTAGATGTCATCGTTTTTCTGTTTCTTCTGTGTAATTGGCAGCTTGTTGCTTGACTATCATTAATGGGAAGGGCATATGACTGTTGTGGATGCATCTGTTTGCACATAGTTTCGATCGGTAGGGCAGGATGGTGCTTTATGTAGTTCTTCTTGATACGCAAGTTCAAGCTGCTAAGGGTCCCCTGAATGATTGCTGGAATGCACTTCTATTTTAGTTTTTTATTGCCTTGTCAGTTAGATTTTGGTGAGACAAATTACCTGGGACAAAAGGACTGAGCTTGATCTAGTTGTAGTATGCTAATCCATTCATTTTGCCAATCAGTTGATGGTGATGTGTATTGGGGTGTTTTCTTGAAGTTTATTAAATCTGGAAATAAATTCCGCACCTGTCATGGATATTGTACATCGCTATGTATGCCGATGAGCGTATTTATAGGGGGAGAAAAATATCTGGTTGATGTTACTTTTTTATGTTTTATGAAGTCAGTCCTGATCTTCCATCAATGTGAGCTATTCTTTGGATTGGTTGAAAGCATTTATTTTCTGATCACATAGAAGTCTTGCTCAGTTTGAGTTAGTTTTCTATGGTTTTCTTGTTTTATATTTGTACTTGCTGCAGGTGGACTCCTTATGGAAATACAAAGTGCATTATTTGCAAGCAGCAGGTGCATCAAGATGCCAAAGTACTGTCACACCTGTGCATACACAAAAAGGTGCTTTGCATTTGCAATTTTGGTGTATTCCAAATTTTTTGTGCTGTTTTGGAAAGTTTAATCTCTTGATCAAGTATGTTGTTGCAAGTGCTAATGTTCACTTTTTACTGCAGGGTTTTGTGCGATGTGCGGCAAGCAAGTACTTGACACCAAGATTTATAAACAAAGTAATGTTTAATAGAACTATGTTGATCTTCTCTTGAGGATGTCATGACATGTCCGCAATTTCTTGCATGACTTGTAACCATTACTTTATGAGAGCTTCCAAGAATTTGTGAATGAGGCTGTAAGTATGATTTTCATCCTGAATGGAATGCTCTGCATTTAGCTCTCTTCATTTTCCTCCTTTCTAACAAGCAAAGTTTCTTATGGTTGTGAAAATTCGTATGCAGCATCCAGTTCTGCAGTTACCTTCTGCGTGTGACTCTCTATTGTACAGCAATCTTTCCTCTCCCCGATAAAGATTCTTAAATAGCTGCACGAAATTCTTTGCCATGCATTGTTGTGGAGGAGGATGGATACAGTTTGCTTGAAGTTGTGTGGACCAGGCCATTGTTTATTCACGTTCATATTTTTGCAAATGATTCCTGTGGTCTTGTGATTGATAGGGTCGCCTCTTTGGGGCTTAGCTTTTAACAGCTCAGGTCTTGGCGTGTTTCGAAAGTGTATAATTACATGAAACTAGTGTATGGACCTTGGGTCCTCATCGTTACTTGATCGTGCAGCACCGTGATGCCCGTCTTCTCGTGTGGTGTAGTAAGTCAATAGTTGGACTCACATGTTGCTTTAGTTGGATTCGTTACTGGCGTTCTGAATGATGATGATGAGCACGATTTTCTGTTTTGACTTCATACTTTATAGTACATCGCTTTAGTTTTGTTTTTGAGCTTGGTACATGTGATCCGAGGTCTAAAGTTGATATCTTCTGAAAGATTGCCCACGTCTCATGCTTCTTTCTGTTTGTACCATTTCGACTATCTTTTAGCGAAAGTCAAGGAGCAGATTTCTCCAATCTTGGGTGATTTCACTTTCTTCATACATACAGAGAACAATCTGTATTGGGTAATTATTACTCTCCCGACGGATGTATTATCTTCCAATCATGAGAACAATCTGTATTGGTTAATTCTTTTTCTCCCAACAAGAGTAATGTTGTGAGCCATCTTGCACAGCTTTGCTTGATTTGGACTTTGATTACTAACGTTACGTTATCCAAATAGTGCATTCGAAACCTATTTTCTTGGGTGATACCTTAGCAATCTTCTGAAAGATTGCCCCCGTCTTGAACTTCTTTCAGTGTAATGTCAATTTTTTTTCCTTCTCATCATACTTATATTTTTGGCTAGGCAGGGCTCCATGTCACTGTATTTCGAACTCTAACCTTGCACTTCTACTCTCAAGCCCCTTTCGTTAAGCCGAGTGCTCGGTCCCTTTTCATAAAACTCCTTTGAAGAAATCTTGCGTGCATATATCGATTGATTTGAAAGTTTAAAACGTTCATCATCGTATCGTTATCACGAACACACTAGAAGTTCCGATTTGACAAGTTCGTACCATGTTATTAAACTTCAAGATATACCTTAAGGCACCCATTAGTGGTAAAGAAAGGGAGTAACGATTTCATATCATCAGCGACAGCACTAAGGACGACACATTTGTACACTATAGCTAAAGGGAACAGTATACATCAAGAATCTAAGGTCCTACTGGCAAATACATTAAACTTCGAAAAAAAGAAAAAAAAAAAAAAAACCAATGGCTTTACCCCAACAATGATCACAAGCAAAGATCAACCGACAAAAAAGAGGGTGAGAAACTCCATTCCCAAAAATCATATGAAATGACCCAGAACTCCAATGGGTCTAAGTACAGAACCCGGAGTGAGAAAAACCTTCACATCTTAGAGAAAATTTTCCTGAGCCAAGCATTCATGTCACTCTAAATAAGACAGTCATCTTGCTTTAGTACTTTCACTGGCTTGTTGAGTATCTGGAATTCCAGTACTTCTCAATTTCCTCAGCTGTCCTTCCTGGGATTCTGCCAGCAATCAGAGACCACCTGACCACGATTGATATAACTTGGGCTCAGCAACTTTATCTTTGCCATAAAAGAGGAGATCATCAACGATTAAAGAGCAGCAGGAAGGAAGCAACAGAGCGGAGTCTCACCTTTCTCCAACCAGATTGTACATTCTGATTATGAGTGTCTCCTCATCTTCAGAGAACTCTTGCTTTGATCTTCGCTTGTCTCTTCTGCGCAAAATAACCCAAGACCGACAAGATAAATATGCCGATATATAGAGAAGAAAACAAGTTCCTGGAAGCAGAACAAGGCCCTTGCATGATGCAAGGATAAAGGGTATGAACTAGTCTTGTTCCTGAATAATCAAATCTGAAAATAAAGTTGAAGCCCACCAAAAATTCACGGGATTCACTCCAATAACTTTACTTGAAATCTTGAAATAGGACCAGAAAGAAGAAGAGGGTTTGATTTGATTGGGAAAAGAAGAAAACTTCACAGGCAGGTTAAATTATAATCACACGCAGGGTCAAAGCAGATATACATGGTCAATCAACCGCAATCATTCCTAGACCTAGGAACTTATGTTGATGGTGGCTTTACAAGAAATCTTGAAAAAGACATGAAACCCAGAAAGAAGACAATTCTTTTTAGCCAAAAGCTGGAAACAAGAAGGAAGATAAATACGTCTAGAGTCAAAGCTGATGCAAAACAAACAGGAGAAGAAAAGGATTGAGACATGGCGAATTAACTGGTCAAGATAGTTTACCTCTGGAGTCCACGTAAGTGTCATCAGAAGAAGAATGTTCAGAATCAGCCATCAGCGAGTAGTGTGAAGTAGACTTGCAGATCTCAAGGCCTTATATCTTGCCGTTCGTGGAATTTACAGAGAAGAAAGAGAAGGTGGGAGGGAATTTTCACTTGCTGTTGGGGCAATTTGGAGGCGCTTAAGTACTGGCGCTTATTAATAATGGATGAAACAAACCTTGGAGAAATCATATTCCCACAATGAAAAAAGAACAGAGGGAAAGCAAAAATTGGAAATGAAAATGAAAATGAAAATTCCAGAGCAAAGACTGGATGGTGAAGAAGAAGAAGAGGAGGAAGACTGGTAGTTGAAGCTGTGTAAGAAGCTGTGTGTGGCTCCTGGTACTGCCTGGAGCCCTTTTCAGGTCTGATAGGTAGTTGAATTAGTTGGACTCATCTTTCACTTTTCCAGGAATTCTATTGTAATTATTACTTTCTTGGCCTTTTGCTGGGAATTCAGGCATTAAATAAAGGGAACGTTGAATAAAGAATTCCTGGATCTGGATAAATATGCCTCTGGTGCAGCGTCCTGTTCTCCAATGCCCACCAAAAGCAGATTCTGTGTGCTCTTCAATATCTCCTCCCCCACTTGCAGCAGAAAAGATTCACGGCGCAAACCTTCACCAGATAAAATCAAAATATTCAAGGCCTCGATGAAGTAGAGGTGATTTTAACATGGGATAGGCAACAAGGACAGAGGGCTCTTTGCATTTGAGGTGGGTCACAGAGGATAGGCAACATCTGGTTTTTTTTTTTTTTTTGGTCTGCAAGAGTCGTGCTTTGATTTTTATTCTAGCATTTAAAGTAGAGTTAAAGACCGTTAAAATTACCAACTCGATACCCTATAATTTCCGAAAAAAATCCCAAACCGATATGCCACGGCCCATTCATTTTAAGCTAATTTCCGTTTCACAAAAAAATTCTGCCGGTATCCATGACCGACGTCTACACTTCGGCAAAATGCTTATCTATGAATACAAGGGGATTTTTCACAACCTATCCGTTTATCTCCACATTAGATCCGTTTGCTTGCCATTCGTGCTAACACGTATGCATTTTGAGTAGATAATTGACGAAGTGGTAACAAAGTATAGTTTTGTTAGGAGTATCAATTTTGGTTTTTTTTTTATTTGATAAAAATCAGTTTGAGGGTACATCTCATGAAGGGCCAATTTGAGATTTTTGTGAAATCAAAATTAGTTCGGATAAGTGTTTCATGATTGTACCCGCTTGAGATTTTTAATGGTATTAGTGCTTGAAATCAAGTCCCAAACGGCCTCCAACTTAAGATGAAATGGGCAGCAAGAGGCGGAGACATTCGAAGAACTTGACTAGTGTCTCGAACCTAGAAATATCACTAGCCGAGCTTTTCTTTCACTAGATGCAATGGACGGAATCGATTGCATTCCAATCTTTCTTCTCTCTTTGAACAATACATGAGTTTTGACGTCTCGTGACGGGTTTTAATATAGGTTAAAATTGAATTACGGTAACCCCATTTGTAGATCTCTATCTAGTCTTACACTAATAGGTCTAATTTGTGGGTTATTTCATTCAAGTAAAACAACGTACACTTTCCATTATAAGCATCTAATAAGTGCAAGTGGATCAAGAATATTATGAATTCCGAAGGAAGGGCAAAACGGAGGTGGAGAGAGAGAGATGAGACAAAACAGCACACCTCGACTGAATTTTTATTTTTTCTCGTACGGTGGTTTTAATGTCGGCATCGATGAACGTGGTGGTGATATGGGGACAAGTGAGGAAAAAAAACATGATTTCAAGCTTATTTTAATTACATTTTACTATTGCAGGGGGGGAAAAATGACATTCTTCAAGATAAGTACGCCAGCCAATTAACTAATGTCCCAGTCACCTTTCATTTGGAAAGTTGTGGGGCTATTCGAGATTAACTTAATCACTAGAACCAAATAACGTTGAACATGTTTTTTTCAGTTAATTAAGATTAGACGAAACGGATCGATGGTTACATTCCCTTTGTTGTTTTTCGACCTAAGGACGAGGTTGTCGGTTTTCGAACTCTAATTGAAGCCGTATACGGCAGATTTATAGCGTGGGATTAGAAGTCAAGATAGCCCAATTGGTGTTGATTGCAAAGGCCCTTTGAATTATTATTATATTCTTCTGAGCTACGTGATCTACAGCTACGGCTTCCTACCGATATTGACCTGCAATTCAAAAGACGTAATCCATTTTTTGGGATCCTCGTCGAACGATCATCGATCCTAAAGCATGCTTTACACATAAAATTTCCCACTCGATCTTACTTTTTAGCCGCCTATGCCTTTTCACTTTTTGGCTAGGATTACTGATGGTAATCTGATCTGATTAGCCTCCATTTGGAGAGGCTTAGAGCCAATTATAGCTATAGAGGTACAAAACCTAATAATGGTTTAAATGTTGGGTTAACTCGAGGGATTACTTGTATCTTCAACCATGTATGACCACATCGTGACAATTAGATGCTCTCTTCATAGATGCGTTCATTCTGGAGTAGCAACTGTTAAGGATGGGAAATCCTCAACTCTATTGAACTCCTCATCTCATAGGAAAATGGGCTTTTACTTATTTTCCCTTTTTGTGGGCTCGTTTGTTTCGTGAAAGTAAAATGATTTGAAAAATATTTTTTTAAAATCAATCGCCTGTATATCTTACAAAAATGAATGAATAAAAAATATTTTCATCATCGACGAGTTATTTAGACATAAATTGTTATTGAAAATGTATGCATTTTCCACTAGCGATCGTTCTTAGAAAAAAGCGAACGTTCTTAAATTTTTTTTTTAAAACATTCAATTTTCGCTAAACAAATGGAACCTTCAATTCACAAACTTTTTCGTAGAGTAATTACTTCTATTTGTCTACTTGTCGTATTTAAAATTTACCAGCTTTTATTTTAGAATTGCTATCCCCAATAATTATAACGATTACCAACTTTTCCTATAGTAAATTATAAGCTAATTTTACTAGGAAAATTACCAAAAAAAAGTTATAAACCTATTGTACTTGTGCTAATTTAACCTTGAACCTTTTGATTATGTCAATTGAGTTCTAAATCTTTTGACGATTTGTCAATATAGTTAATTAGACAAATTTGATCGGAAATTGCTGACATGGGCACCGATCATCTTATAGGCATAACTAGTGTTGACATGGAGAATTTTTAAATTATTCTGAATTTTTTACTACTTTTATTTTATTTTTCTTCTTTTCCATTTTTTTTTTCCAACTGTTGGTCGGCGAGGTCGCCGACTGACCTTCCCGACCACAAGCGAGGTCTAGGGTAGGGCCTCCACCCTGTGCCATCTACAGACGAGGGACTTCGCACCCTTTCTGGCCACATGTGAGGGCATCGGGTTCCAGCTCAGATCCACAGGAGGGGCTGTGACCCTAGCCTATTGGCTACCAAGGGCCGCGATGACCTTGCTTGGTCAAGGCAAGAGCCATGAGTCCATGACGCCGTCGTAGCCACATACAAAGGCTGCGAACCCCTCACTCTAGGCATTTAAGCCCTCGCCCATGATGTCCTCGTCTAGACTAGGTGAGGGTCACTAGCCTAGAGTTGTAAAAAAAAATAAAAAATAAAAAGAGAAAAGAGAAAACAAAAGTAAATATTAAAAATATTAAGAAAATTTAAAAATATTGAAAGAATTATAAAGTTTGTCCACTTTAGCATCAGTTGTGCTACTTAAGATGCTCAACGTCTATGTTTAGGACTCAATTGGCTAGGTGGATTACATTGGCAAATTGTCTAAAGTTTTAGGACTCAATTGATATAATTGAATTTGACCAAAAAAAAAAATGAATCAATTGAAATGCTTACTGAACTGATACAAAGGCAATAGGTGTAAGACTTTTTTTAAGCAACACTATTTCCATTCCCATTTTGGTTAAGACACTCCTTTTTTCAATTAACAGACCAAAATGTCCTCTCTCACTTCAATTTATTGTTTCTCTTTTCATCAATCAAACCAAAATAACTGCCTTTATTTCTATTTTCTCTCTTAAATGATCAATTTCACAATATAAATGTCAAATTACACCACTAAAATAGCATTTTATTATGCATCATTTTATCTTAATTTGTGGTATCTTTTTTTTAATACAAAAGTTGTATAAAATGTTACAAATTTGTAGTTATAATGGCTTATGAACATAATTAACTAGCTAGTTTTTATGAAATAGCTTGAGGGAAAATTTCATAGTTGAAAAGTAACATTCAATCTAATTATCTAGCAGATTTTGACCTTGCGGATGATTTTTTTTTAGAATAATTTGTAGGTTTCTAAAATTAAATATTGCTCATTTGTGCTTTCTTTGAGCTTTTCACACGTTAATATGAATTGCACTTTATACACATTTTTCACTTTCAAATTCGCACCAGATTTTCTTAGGGGAAGTTTAAGCATATCTTAAAGTTTGACATTAATTACTCTTTCTTCATAGTAGAAGTTGAACAGCAATAAGTTTCATGTTTTTTTTTCCTTTACACATTTATCCTCGGTTATATTTAGATGTGTATAAATATGTTTGACCTTTGATCATGCTTTTAAAAAATTAACATTTTCCATATTTTGATCAATTTTTCTTTTCAGTTTTTTTTATCAAGATCGGCTGAATAATTAAATTGAATTTTGATTTCAACTTTGAAATATAGTTTCACACACTACTCATAAAAAAGAAAGAAAGAAGAAGCAATTACTTGTGTGTTCATAAACTATCATAAATAGAATTTCTTGTAAATGAAAATATGAGACCAAACAATAAAATTGACAACATTCTCTAGGCAAAATGATTATAAGATATGGTAAATTGATATGTAGATGGGTGTGAGGAACATTTGTATTGTGAACTCACTAAGAAAGATGACAAAAATAAAGGTAGTTTTGTGGATTAGCCTGACAAAAAAAGAAACAAAAAATTGCAGAGAGAGGGGTGGGTACCTAGGTAAGTTAATAAGAGAAAAGGAGTGTCTGAGCCAAAATAGGGGTGACAATGGCGCCATCCTTTTTTTTTTTAATTACTTTCCCTAATTTTGCTTAACTAACTCTTATTTGAGGTTGGGCTTACCGATCTTAACTCGCCTTTTAACACAAATTTTCTCCTATAACTTTGTTACCATGATTAAATTTACTAGGTATTACATGAATTACCGACTTTCTTTTGTATGACTCATTCAAAAGCTTGAATTCATGATCTCTTACTCTGATAACAAGTGAGATTTTGTGAGATCAGTGATAAGTGCTCTAAAAATTAAAGCTATTCGATGAAAGCGTGGTTCAATACTTAAACACTAAGTATCAATCCCAAATTAAGCCCAACCACTTGGAATATTCAGAGTCTCACCGTTGAACTTGCAATTTTAGAAAAACCATACCCAAACTATTGGGAATTAAGTCGGTACCATTCTATACGTCCGAAGGAAGTGAAGCTGAAGACGTCTTTAGAATTAGTCGAGTCCAACCCGGATTCCACTAATGCATTCTAGAAAGACGCGGAATTACCCCGAAGTCAAAAACTATATTCAAATTCAAGATAACCCAAAATTTCAAACCGACTTGTCAACCCACCCCTTTACCTCCGTGAGAGAACACTTTATACCAGAAAACAAACTTTCATCTTCGAGAGAACGGAATGCCTCAACAGGTAAATATGTTAAGGTGAATGTAGATGCTATTGAATTAGATAGTGTACAAGCGGGTTCGGTATGATTGAATAGCCTGAGATAGTACAGATTTTGTATTAGGGGCACAGTTAGTGGGGAGGTTCAGGCAGCATGATAGTCCTTCAATGGCGGCGGCAGCTGCAATGGTAAGATTTTGAGTTTGATTTGTATTGGAGATGGGATTCATTCCCAGATGTAGTCATATGAAGTAATTCCGCTAATTTGGTAATAGCAGCGTTTCTTTTGTTTTGGAGTTGGATTGTCAAAACATCACAGAAGGTCTCACAGATCCTGACCAGTGTTCGTGCGAGGTATCCCTAATTATTGCTGAATGCAAACGTTTAATAGGCCGTTTTCAGCACTGTCAAATAGTCCATCGTAAAAGGAAACTGTTTCTGACCGAGATTTCCTTTTCAAAATGTTCATTCCAATGGATCCCAAGAGCTGAAATTGGAATTCCAACTTCAGCATCTCCTGTCCATCTAATTCAAAGTTCTTCTCTTTTCTTTTCTTTTTTCTTTTTAATTATTTGGGCAGAAATCTAATTTGAATTTGTCCATAAAGTTGAATCGTTGCACGCGAATTTGACTTCCACCTCTCCAACAGTGCAAGTCAAAATGAACGGCTGTTTCTGTCGACATCTTTCCCTGGCGTGCAGATCGACCATGTGGTGACAAGAATCCTCTGTTGCAATACCATTCATCTTTCAAGATTTATCTCTTGGAAAACCGTTCTTGTTGTCGATTTCCACAACGTCAAAAGATTTTCCGGGAGGAGTTTCATGTTAAACAAAAGGCCCCCCGTTCCAATTTAAGCATCAGGGACAGGAATGGCCTTCCTCTTCGAAAGCTTCATGGTTCAACTGAACTCTGTAACTCCAACCATGTAAGGCCTGTTGGCCAACATGAAAGTCTCGCAAGCACGTTTATATGGTGATGCGGTGTCGTTTTTGCATCTAAACTGGCGCAAGTTTGAGTTATATTATCAGTACTAGGTAGTCCTAACATCGTTGACTGTCTGGTAGGGTTTTGAGAGTGCCCAGCTTCCATCAGGTCTTGGATTCCATATCAGTACCATCCTCCTCTGCATATACATCTGGCAAGAAACAAGCAAAAGAATGATTAGGGCGTATATCTAATCTATCACAAGAGAATGATTTGAGAGAGTCCTACTGGACTGGCCTATGACAAAAGTTCGACTGGGGATGTCCCTTCACTTCTCCGATCCACTAATAGAAAAAACTACCTCCAACGTGCTGTGTTTAACCGGTCACCGGCAATCTGCGTTAAAGCTTAGAGCCCTTGCTCATCCAGCAGTGAAATGGGCGTACACATTAAACATGTAGATTCGGGACACAGACGATTCGGCTGACAATTTGAACCTGCGCGCATGTTAAGCTTTTCCGTTATGACAAAAGGGAAATATAACAGCACCCTATACAGTACACTAAATCACTTCGATCATTCATACAACCGCCATGTTTAGGCTCATACAAAGCTCTCAAAATGGAGAAAATACATATATTTCTTCATAAAGCCCGAAAAATCCTTACATTGGTCTTAGATTTGGTTCATTGTGTAGTGGATAGAATCCGTTGCATGTGCAGAATACCGAGGTCGGCCGCATCCTCTTCGATTGACGAACTCTCAGGATAAGCTTATTCCATGACGTACGAGACCAATTGATTCTGTACACCGCATCAATAATAGTTCATCAACAACACCAATCACCTGGACTACCAAATATTCACCTCAGAAGCCGTTGCGCCAGTGCGAGAAAGTGCCACATACCTTTTCTCTTCCCCTTTCGGTGGAGGTCGAGGTGGAGCACCGACTCGTTGTCAACGTCGTACTCGGCGAGCGTCCGGACGCTGTTCTTGAGCTCCTTGCCCGCGAAGATCAGCTTCTGCTGATCCATGGGGATGCCTTCTAGGTCCTGTATTTTGACCTTCACGTCGTGGGCCGTCGCTGAGCCCTCAACTTCGATGACTACGGTCTTGCCCGTCAGGTTTTTCACGTGGATCTGGATCTGCAAGGTGAAAGGATAGTAACTGAAGCGGAACATCGCGCGAGAATATATCTTACCGAACCCCGAAAACTTTCGAAGGCCTAGAAGCGAACTTTGCGAAGATGGCGAAGATGCCGAGTGGAAGAACAAGATCGAGAAGTCTCGATCTTGTTCGAACCTGAAGAGAGCTGATCTTCGCTGCCTCGGGGAGGTTTGGGATCGAAGGGGCTCTCTAGAGGAGATGGTGAAGAAGCAAGGGCTGGTGGGCCTTGTTTCTTATAGAGCTGCGAGGTTGACTCCGTCAACGGTGAAAAAAACCGGTTTTCATGGGCATGATGATCGTCCCGTGACGAAAGTTCCCCGCGGCTGCCTGTAGATACAGTCCCACTTTGGACTTTGACACCCTTTTTTTTTTTCTCTTGTTTTGTTCTGAGTGCGGGCCCACTCGCTTGTTGCCGTCCGATCGTCCTACTCAAAGATTCGGACGATTGAATATAGCGACCCCCTTGACCGGCTCTATATCTTCCATGGAAGGTCCCGATTCAACCCGGTCTGATCCACTTGGTTTGAAGGATTTACAAAGAAAGAATCAAATTGCTCGTTCTCAGTTTTCTCATTGCACAAATTAATTAAAAAGTGTCGATAACGGCTCCCTTCGGACTTTGACCCCTTCTTTTCTTCGGTTTTGTTCCCTAGTGCGGGCCCCACTCTCTTGTTGCCGTCCAATTGTCCTACTCCAGGATTCGCGATTGATAAAGCGACCACCTCGACCGGCTCTGTATCGTCCATGGAAGGTCCCCACTCTTATCTGATTTGAGCCACTCGTTTGATGGATTTATTAGAAAAAAAAAAAAATCTAATTGCTCATTCTCAATTTTCTAGTGCTTATGGTGAATAGAAACCAACATTGCACAAATTAATAAAAGGCATCGATAACATCTAACCTGAGAGGCCAACTGCCATTTTCTCCTTGCCAATTTAGCTGTATTAGATAAGTCGCTCTTTATATAAAACCTTCATGGTTTCATCGTCCTAACACCTCCCTCAAATAACCCCGCCTCCACCTAGCGCCAAAATGGGTCATAAATTCATTTCTTAGCACATATTTAATACGTTAGATTGTCATATGAGTTTGTTACATTCAATAAATAGCAAAGCCGCCCCCCCCCCCCCCCCCCCCCCCAAAAAAAAAGATGAATGTTAAATGGGTTCACGATTTACTAAAACATAATGCACCACTGTGACTCTCTCTCGCCCTAACTTGATCTTATGCTCACTCATTCTGTGCTCTCACCTCAGTTTGCATATAAGTTTTTCCTAGATTGAATCAAATCAAATATTTTCAAATTTAGGCCGGGCTAGTCGGTTTAATCGAGTGGATTGGGAAGTGGGAACCAGAGCACGATCCAATGTTTACAAATGCGGACCAGGCCAGTTGGTTTAGCCGAATGGCCTAGTTCGGTTTTGTCAATGGCCTGGATGGTCAAGAACCGATCCAATCTTGTGAAACCAGCCATGACCGGATCTTTGACTACGGCTCGGACTTTCTGGGTAAAAAATTTATGGGGTGAGGCACAGGGGGATCGACCCGTGATCTCTTGAAGGTAGAAGAGAGATTGATCCAATCAGCTAAGTGGTCATACCTATCTAACTGAATAACTAAGCCTTTTGAAACATCACACACATTTTGTTTGTTAAATGTTCAATTTATCAACTTGGCGGTCGAATCGGTTGAGTTGGCTGACCCAAAAGCCAGAGCCTAAGCTAGTTCTTCGACCAGTCCGAGTACAGAAACATTGGTCAAATCCGACTCTTTCTTTTTTGTTTTTTTCGTAAGGGAAACGGCAAAAGTGCAAAGATATAGATTCAAAGCATAGACAGAAAGAAATCCCAATGTAAGAAGGAATTCGATTAAAAAAAAAAGGAACTTTAAACCATCACGGGCTTTATGAGAGGCGATGAGTTAAGATTTAAAATACAGTTCCTGTCATTCTCTGTAAATTAGGCTTTTCGGTTTGAATTTTCGACATAGTATTGAAGTCAAGTTTCGGCCAGATTTAGGAATTTCGTGTTTCGTTTGCGCTTCGTTAATCATATCCCCTATTTCATCAATCTCATGTGCTGATTTTTTTTTTAAAAAAAATCTGATTTCCACGCGATATCGAGTGTTAAAATATCCCTCATTACTTATTTACGGGTTTTCAATTGGTTTAATATGCATGAAGTTGCCTTCCACGTGATAGTTTGGGCTTTTAACTATAGAAAATGACACTTCAAATGGTCCCACAACTTTGATTCAACGTGCAATGTAGTCCCATATTTTGAATGTGTTGTCCTTAAACTTTAACCTAATGTGCAATGACGTCCATGAGTTTTACTTTCATTAATGTGGTTCTTGAACGTTTGATATATGTTCGCTTTAGTCTTTGGACTATATAAAATTTTCAATATTGTCCTTTCATTAATTCAAGTTTGGAGACAATATTGAATTGTTTTCACATATAATTCAAGGACCATATTTAACATTTGTCAAAAGTTAATGGATCACATTGAACACGTCAATAGTTCAAGAACGATATTGCACATTAGACTAAAATTCAGGAACTCCACGTTGAAAGTCTAGGATTTACATTGGACATTTGGTCTGTACCATTTGTGTAATTATCCATTTTAGATAAGATGGTTGCGTACATAGTGATAAACCTAAGAAGGGACTAGTGGTGGCCTCACCCCGTACATGACTTCAAACTGGTCTCCCATGGCTGGGATTTACATTTAACAACTATTTTAGTAAATCATCCATTTGTGTCAATGGCGTGTTAAAATGAGAAACACATTTGTTTCTAAAGACAACACAAACTAAAGTGAGCGAATTGGCAAGAAATATTCTTTCGTGTCCTTCGCCCAGTGGAGTGTTTTGCAAGTATGGCTCTTGGCCAATCGAGCATATCATCTTCAATTATAAGATGCCAACACTGATTTGATAAGTGCTTTCTCTGTTTTTCTTTTCTTTTTCTTTTTTTAATCTTTTGGGAGAAGAAGTGAGCAAGTGGAAACGAAAATTCTTTTCTTTGGCAGAGAAGAACGTTAATTGCACTCCCTCGCTTTCCTCTCTGTCCCTTGACCGGAAACGTGTTATCCATGTTTCTCGGAGTGGGATTCATCCCTAACGTAGATGTAGAGTAAGCATCTATTTATTGATTATCGGCCGACTAAGATATAATACACGTTCCACGCCATGTCAATTCTCCAATGCGAGACTTCTCTCATACAACTTATACGTGCATCTGTATAATTCATGATTTATTTTTCTGCACCAACTGGGGGCTCACCAATTGATCATCGGCTATGATACTATTTATTAGGAGCGCTTAACTGAAACCCACTACCTTCGCTCGGAAAGATCGTGCAGTGGGAATCCAAGTTTGAGCTATCATCATATTATTACAGAAAAGTATCGGGATCACCCATATTAAAATTATTTGTTTATTTCCATGGTAGCGCTTTAAATCCTCATAGACAAGCTAATAGTAACATTCTCAGCTTAGTAAATTGAATCTAGAAGTTAAAGGCACGCATGACAATACTTTTGGAGTAAAATTTATATTTCAAAAGTGATTCTAAAACAGAAATCCGTTTGATAATGCAACTTCTATAATAAAAATCTATTGATTACGCAACTTTATTTTTCTACTTCTGGAACATTTTTTGGCTTCAAAACTATTGTGAAAGCCTTTTGAAGAAGTTAAAAAGATTTACTTTTCTTCAAAAATAGAAAAATCAATTTCTGACGAGAAGTTGATTTCTAAAAGTGTTGCCGTGCGCTCCCTAGTCAATAGCATTTTAGGAAACTGTCCGATTCGCAATGAGCTCCCAAAGTAAACCGCCCAGCTCTATAAGAAACTAAGATCAAGGCCCCAAACACACATCTCTCTCTCTCTCTCTCTCTCTCTCTCTCTCCTTTCTATCATTTCTTTCTCCAATTAGAAGCTGAATTAACCAAACATGAGGAATTTGATGGAAACGAACCAAAAGGTGGCGACCGCCATGGCGCCGGCGACGACTGCAAACTGCAATGTCAGGATGGGCAACATGGAGTCCCTGCCAACTCTCATGGGGATGCTCTTGAAGATCGAGCTCCTAGTCATCTTCACCGCCTTCTTGCTCCTCTTCCTCGCCATCTTTGGCTCGTGGCGACGTTGCTGCAACAACAGCAAGTTCCGGCTCATCGTTTTCATGGCCTACACTCTCTCGACCTACGTGCTCACTATGCGATAGGCCTCATGCACAGCGCTCCGCTGCACAACGAATTATTCCCCATCTGGGCGGTGTTCCTGATGATCGCCTTCGGGAGCGCCGACTCTATCTCCGCATTCAGTCTCGAGGACAACGAGCAGTGGAAGAGCTACAATTGGCAGGTCATGATCAAATTTTTTTGGTTGGGCTTGTTGATGGGGTTGTACGCCGACACCAAGTCCAACGAGGTGGGCACTGCGACCCAGTGCCTCTTCCTCGTCTTGTCCTTAAGTCCGAAGAGAGGGCTAGGGCCATGATGGCGGCAAGCCAGCATTCTCTGGAGAGGAGTTCCAAAGTAGTTGCTGATTACATGAGTGTGGAGCACGAAAGTGGGGGCGTTTCACGTGGTGAAGTTGACCCGGTTCGAATGAGAGGATATACCTACTTGGTGAGGGGTGAAGAGAAGATATCAGGACAGGTGAATGACTTTGTTCTTGCTAAGCGATTTATCAAGAGGTGTCTAGGGAAGGTGGAGGCCGCGCCGGCGCCGCACTACCGGATGACACTCAACAAAAACGAATTGATCACCGTTGAGAAGGTATATATATAATCTTTTTTGCGTGAGGCTGTTATTGTAAATTCATCAAGAGTAATAAGTTTTAGAAGGAAGTGCCGGGATCTGAACTCTTGACCTGCGCTCTGATAAGACGTCAGTCTATAAATAGTGTAGAATAAGCCAAGATCAAAAAGCCTCTGTGCACTTTCCCCTTCAGCTTGCAAACTAGCCTTGCAATAATTTCCTACTCAATTAACTTACAACTTACAAGCTCAACTCTTCACCCAGGTGTGGGAGTGTGAAGGGAGGCTCTTAAGAAGCTCGGGAGGAGGAGACCCCCACAACAAGCTTAAAGACACATGCCTCTCTTTTGCACTCTTCAAGCTCCTCCGTTTGAGATATGCTGGCTACTCATTGCCCCAAGAGGCTCACGAGAAGACATGGAACTTGATTCGCCAGGGATTACTCTCGGAAGATGACGGTTACAAGCGAGCGTTTCGAGTCATCGAGGCCGAGCTCACCTTCCTTTTTGATTTCTTCTACACCAAGTACGGTGTCATATTCCATCCCTGGAACAAATTGATTGAGTTTGTGACTGTTGTTATCTGTATCTGGACTGCGACATCACTCTTGAAGCATCACGAGAGACCTAATAAGGATAACTGTCAACTGGCCACACTGCCAAATGGATTGAGTGTCGACGTACTCGTGACCAGCGTGATAATAATCTCGTTCGTCGTTGTGGAGCTCATGCAGTTCTTCTTCATGGCCTTCTCGGAATGGGCCAAGGTGATATGGATCTGTAAGTATGTGCAGTATAAGTCATGGCAAGAGTGCGTGTGGATTGAGAGGATGATCAGAGCGATATGTGGAGTCCAGTTACTGAAGCCTTGGGAGCGAAAGCTTCGTCAGTACTCATTCCTCGAGTCATACTTTTATAACCCTTCCAGGTTATTGAACAACGAGTTTATGGAGGTCTACATCGATCAAACTAGGGACGGCCAGATACAGAGCACACCGATCCCATTGCCTGAAGAAGTGAAGCAAGCAGTGTTTCATGCTCTGAAGTCGAATGACGGTACTAAATTGGAGAATGGAAAGGCCTCGCTGAGAATGAACAATGAGTCCCAGAAGCTGTTGTGGGCGTGCCGGCTTGAGACAGAGACTCAGGTCATAATGGTGTGGCACATCGCCACTAGCTTCTGTGAGCACCAACTGCCGCTAGGAAAATCAGACACGTCTGCAACGAGGAGAAATATCCTAGTGGCAACTAGCTTGTCCAAGTATCTGGCTTACTTGGTTGCTTTCGCTCCACGGCTATTGCCGGATCACCCTTGTGCTGCCGAGTATGTGTTCGATCAGGCGGTCATCGAAGCGAGGCACTTCTTTCAGAAGTGCAAGAGAATGGAGGACCGGGTTAAGGAGATGGAGGAGAACCCTGCGCATGAAGAAACTGTTATCAACCGGGGTGCTCGGCTCGGGAAGCAGCTCGCTAATGATATAAACAGCAAGGACATGATTTGGAGGATTCTGGCCGACTTTTGGGTGGAAATGGTGTTGTATGTGGCGCCTTCAGACAATTCGAGAGCGCATGCGGAGCATTTGACTAAAGGAGGCGAGTTTGTGACTCACTTGTGGGCTTTGCTCTCTCACGCAGGGATCGAGAGAGCTCCTCCTACCAATCCGCGTTATGCTCTGGCGAGAAGCAACAGCTTCTGAATTAATCCAGTGTACGATAGCATCCGTTGCAAGTGACCGGTGATTGGGATAGTAAATTGTTGCTTATGGATGGATAATTCGTGCAATGCGTCGAGAACCAACCTAGCATCAACTTCATTTCCATGCTGTTGTTTTTAAAGACTTTGGTGTGTTTTGCTTCTCTTACTGTGTCGTTGGCTTGCTGTATTTGGATTGTGTTTGGTACTCTAAGTACTATCTGCTGGTGTGTTTCCCTTTCGAATAATACTTGATGGGCGTTTGATAGTTTGGGACAAAAGAAGCGCGACTCAAGTTACATGGTTGTAACTAGTGTTGTGCGGACTTTCATAGCTAGCTAGATTTAGCCAGATGATCCCTTCTTAGTACCATCCTAAGTTGTGCCACCCAGGTTCGGTGGCAGGTTATGCGTAATTCTGTGCAATGGAAATTTAATTACAGCATGCACAAGAGTTTATATCATACACCACTTCAATAACATACAAAGTATATAAATAAACTCCCAACCCCACAACTTGCAAGACAAAAGGTTAGCCACACATTTCTCCCCTTATATCTCATTTTTGCAAAAATATTTAACACTGATGTTAGGGACTTACCTAGAGTTCACGTTGCCAATCAAAAAATGTTTTCAAGAAAAATGAAATCTGGCCTAAGTCCGCTAGGTTTCAAATTCTGAAATTCAGTACATTTCCTCAGCGGAGTCGCCAAGCTATCATGACCTAAATTCTCCCAAATCTAGGCTAACGGATTGTTAAGCTAATTACTTAATTAACCTAACTCAAGCTCTCCCAAGCCCATACCAAATCGCAACTTAGGGTTTAATCTTATAGCATGTGCTTTCGTTTGGGAGTCGCAACTAATCAATTTATGGTAGACTGATTAGACACCTAAATAAAGTACCGAGATGAATACTTTATTTCTACGAACCAGAGTTCATGAGCTCAGGGACTTATTTTTATGAACGCCCTTTCAGTGCCTTTCATTTTAATGAAAATATTTAAGCAAGTAGCTTAGATTGATTTTATTCTAAAGTCCTAGCATGTGAGGTGGTCATGTAGGTGCGCAAACATTATTGAGACACCCAATAATCAAAGCGTTAAATAAGTTGCAAGATTAGAGAAGGAGGGAATGTACACGGACGCTGCAGCCTATACCCTAGCGCTTATATCCCAAGCGTAAGACTTAGTCTAATGCATTATTTTTATGATTTTCACTTGATTAAATGAAGAATGCAAATGAAATGAAATGCATATGCAATCTTAGACTAAATAACATGGAATAGCATGCAAGGCTTTTATTTAATGGCCTAATACTGATGACATGCAATTATACTCTAATGACATGCAAATGAACTTAATCTATATGGCATGCGAAAATATGTATTGAATTTAACATAAGTGACAACATTAGGTTAAATGATCTAATCATGCAAACTAAATTAATTAACCTAGACATGTTTGTAGGTGACATGCAAATAATGACATGACTTTCTGAATGACAGGGCAAACAGCATGGCATACATGCGAATGACATAGTGTAATGATTTGCCAAGCATATGATGACATGGCATGAGATATTTTTGGTATTTTATGATGTAATTATTAATGAAATAAAATCTATCATAAATGAAGATTATCCTACATGTTTAGAAAATAATTTGAATTAAATCCCAAAACTATCTAGGAAATCTTTAATATTAAATCTAATATCTAGCTAAATGAAGATGCAATCCTAATCTATATAAGTATAGTTAAAATGCATGCCTAATCTATTAGATATGATTTCTAGTAAATCACATCTTTCTAAACGAATGCCTATCCTATGAGATAAAATCTAACCAAGGCAATTTGAATTTTAAAGGTAAGGTTTCTAGTAGAACATTATCTTTCTAAATCTTTTAAAATTTCTTAAGATTGGGAAATAATCTAATGAATATGCCATTACAGATATGCATTATTCTGAAAATATTTTTCAATTCAAATTCGGTAACAAATTGAACTGAAGAATCATATCTACGTGGTTATAAACTAGATTTCCCAATTCCCACGCAATCAAGACTAGTCTTGTGGTTGAGGTTAGGCCGATTATACGTGTTGGCGGTAGGGCAAATAAACAAATTGCGGGGAAGCCGACTGTGGTCTAGACGAGTTGGTTTAATGGAATGGACAAATTGAAACGTACATGATTAAATCCAGTGTTTTCAAATCTGGACTAGACGAGTTGGTTTAATCGAATGGACTGGGAAGCAGACCATGGTCTAGTCCGGTTTTGACAGTGGCAGTGGCCTTGATGGTCAAGAACCAATCAAATGGGGCGAAACCAGTCAACCTGGTGGACCCGTCACCGGTTTGACCGGATCTTTGACTATGGCATGGACTTTGCGTTAATAATTCAAGGGGTGAAGCCCAGAAGGGCCGACCCCATCATCTCCTAAAGATATAGAAGAGAGTAAGAGAGATTTTTATCCAATTAGCTAAGTGATCATATCTATCTAACTCAATAACTAAGCCTTCTAATATATGTTACACATTCTGTCAGTTTAATGTTCAATTTATTGACTGGGCGGTCAAAAATGTTGAGCTGGTTGACCCAAAATCCGGAGGTTCGACCAGTTGGAGTATAGAAACATTGGCCAAATCTTACTCGTATGGCAAACGTCATTTGTACAAAGATATAGATTGAAAGCGTAGAGAGAAAGAAAACCCAACATAAGAAGGAGTTTGATCTAGAAAGGAACTCCAAACCATCACCACAGTTATGTGAACTATCCATGTATTGAATGAGACGCTATAAGTTAAAGATTTCAAATCAAGTTTCGTGCCATACTCTGATAACTTAACCTTTTGGATGTGATTTATGATATATATATATATATATATATATATATATATATCAAACATTTCTCATGATCTTGCATATTTTATTAACTTCATGGGCAATTACATTACTGAGCCAGAACATTTCTAGTACAAAAAGAAAGGCCCAATACCCAACAAATTCCCAACTTTAGCATTTGTTCCAATTATATCCAATGTTTTTTGTCCCATTAAAAACCCCTAACTTTAACATATGTCCCAATTGTATCCAAAACTTTTTGTCTAGTAAAAAATCCTCAATTTTTACTTTTGTCCCAATTTTACCGGCATAATATCCAAAAAAATTCTAACTTTTAGCATTTGTCCCAATTATATCCATTTTTTTTATTGTCTCACAAAAAAATCCTAACTTTTTAATTTTGTCCCAATTCTACTATCGTTAACCTTCCGTCCATAATCACTATTATTTAATCCTGTTTGGCTCAAATTTTCTCGCCAAACTTACTAATTAATCTTTGAAAATTGGAAACAATAGGTTTCAGAGAAGATGAGATTTGAGATCATTTATCCAAATAATTAGATCTCCATGTCTAGCTATTTTTGGGCTATTAAGTGCTAGGGAGAATCTAAAACGCACCGTTTTGAGTGACTCCATATCTCCTGACAATGTGTAGGAGAAGTAGACAACAAAAGAGAAGTTGTGGATTTTTTTTTATATCAATTTTACTGAGGTGCAATTCATTAATAATGTGAAAGTACCACGTAGGATTAACTAACGATAATTGAGGACATAAGGCTAATGGAGGCAGAATTGAGGCAAAAATAAAAGTTAAGAGTTTTTTATGAGAGTTTTTTTTTATATAATTGAGACATATGCTAAGGTTATGTTTGGGTATTAGGCCAGTAGAATTGGAATAAAAATAAAAGCTGGGGTTTTTTTTTATGAGTCACAAAAAAGTATTTGATATAATTGGGAGACATGTTGAAGTTGGGTGTTTTTTATGAGATAAAAAAATTGGATATAAATTAGACAGATGCTAAAATTTGGATTTTTTTTTTTTTGGATATTGGACCCAAAAAGAACTGACCAAACTTTATCAAATTAACTTCATACAAGTTTCTAAAGAAAACACTAACCAAAATGAAACCGAATTCTGACCCCAAAAAATAAAAAAAGTGAAACCGAATTGAAAAGAAATATTCTTTTCTTGGCAAAGAAAAAAAAAATTAATATGCCCTTCCTTTATGCTGTGTCTTTTACTCTCTTTTTCTTTTTCCTTTTTCTCTTTTGTCCCCCATTCTGCTGTGTCCTTTTCCAGCGGTGTGTTTTGCAAGTATCATTCTTGGCGAATCCAGCATATCACCATCAAATTGAAGATACAAACACTAACTTGGTAAGTGTAACACGTTGGTATAATTGAGACAATAAGATATTAGTAAATCAATCAGTAGTCGCTAAATTGGAAAACTCCAATAGAAGTTGGTAGTTTTGGAGAAATATTAGTCATTTGAACATGCTTACAACATCTTAAAATCGTCGGTACTCTCCTAAAAATGTTGGTGAGTTACTAACGTGAGACTGGCTAAGCAAGAAGAAGCCAGTCCAATTTCTATCCCCCGCAACAATTTGACATTGATCAACACTTTCACGAACTTACCATTACAGCAATGATTTCGACACAACGGAACCCTGGAATCATCCCTAACCTTCTAATTTATCCTAAGTAGGATGTAGTTCCGAACCTTGTACAGCAACTGCAATATTGTGACCTAGGAAAAGCTATCCGACTCCTTCATTCTTTAATATTGAGCGGACCTTATCCATTTGTTTACTTTGTTTTATGATTTGAGGCATGGGCGTGGCCTATTCATGTGGCTTTTAAGCCGGAGCAGCTTTCACTCAGTTAGTGGGATTCAATCGTATGACCTGTAGTTTCTAAATTGAAAATCTCTCAATGCCCCAGCCAGCCAACTCGGCTAATTTTCAGTTTTTTTTTCACTTTATTCTATCAAGACAAATCGAAATCATGTGTAGAAATGATAATCCACAATAACTTGAACAAAACAAAAAGGAAAAAAAAACATGTATCTCTATGTTTTATATTCGAGAGAATGACACTATAAGCGATATAACTTTTGTAGGGCGCTCACTTGAGATGACTTTTTTTTTTTTTCCGACCACTTGAGTTGGTAAACCAAATTCTGCAATTATCCCTTCATGGCTCATGCTGCAATTTGTTGCAAGAGGGGCCCGTTCTGCTTTGTCATTTTCATGGCCTACACGCTCTCGACTTACTAACTTGCAATTTGAGCTCATGCACAAAGTTCTATTTCTAGGACGATTTTGTTTTATAGGGACATGGGCATGGCTATTTAGACGCTCACGAAACACCCTGCAAGCCCCATCATCCGCCTCACTTGACTATGGTTAATAAGGTCTATTTGATGCGACATATCTTTCAAAGATGTGGGAAGGTCCGCTAGTTTTTGAGCATACTAATGAATTCAATTTGATCATCAGTTAGCTGAGTTCGATTGATATTCGCTTGGATGATAATATATGTGCTTAGATTCATTACTTTCATTGCCTGATAGTTGAAGTACTATTGTGATCAATTGTAGTAATTCATCTAGGTCAAGAAACTTGACAGTAGATGAGGTTCGCGATTTTACTCTGAGTGAGGACAGAATCTAGTGATCCGTGTTTATTGGTTCCGTAGGTGAAGGTAGAAAGAATGCGTTATAAAGAATAATACGAAAATGTACATGCCTGGTCAGTTTAGAACTAATACTGTTGTCTATAGGCACTATGGTAAAAGAGAGCATCAAAAACGAGAAGGTAAGTGAGAAAATAAGGAAGTACGGAGGTTTTGGCTTTCTTTCTTTGTAAGCGGCCTTGTTTGCGTGTGTTTTCTTTTTTTAAATCTCTAGGGAGACGAATTGAACAAATTGAAAGGAAAATTCTTTTCTTGGCAGAGAAAAAAGGTTCCTCAACTCTCATGCTTTTTGTTAGGGTATGGTTCATATTCCACGTCGACAAGAAAACACAAGGTTTAGCTCTATTTGGTTTTTTGTACTCTATTTCTCTTACGAAAACTCACGTTGAGACCTATTATATAGAACAGTCTAGGAAATAGTTGCTAATCTAGTTAGAAAAAGCAAACTAAAGCGAAAAAGCCGCAGATATTCTGTTCCGACAAAGGAGAAAATATGGAAGCACAGAGGTTTTTGCTTTCCTTCTTTGTAAGCGGCCCTGTTTTTGTGTGTGTGTGTTTTCTAATCTCTATGGAGAGCAAATTGAAAGGAAAATTCTTTTTCTTAGCAAAGAAAAGTTCCTGAATGCCCACGTTTTCTGTCGGAGGGTCATTCATACACTCATCGATAGGAAAGCATGAGATTTTGCTCTATTTCATTGTGTGAGAATACATATAATCTCTTTCACTTGTAATTGAGTAATGTAAACAAAAACTAGGAGGTGCTAATTATAATGGAATCATTTGCTAGATGTAGTCCTAGTTTTAAGGGAGAACAAGGATAAATCTTGCGTCTCGATTATTTCTTTCTCACTTTAACTCCCTTTTTTGTTATGGTTATGCACCAAATCCTAACACCTTCAAGCATGTCCTGCAACGTGTAATCCATGTTTCTCATGTTGTGATTCGTGCACAATGTAGAAGCAGACTAAGCATCTTAATTTATTGTTTTCTTTGTCTTTTAAGGTAATGACGTGGGGATCGTGAGCCTTTTTTTTCAATGTTCATGTATAATCCTTGGATGTTCTTTGTGTTTAGTTTAGTTTATGTACTTTCAACAATCCGCTTATCATAGTCTTTCTGTTAAGTATAATGTCGCGTGTGCTTTTTTACGTGGACCGCCAGTCTTTATTGGCTAAAATGATAATGTGTTCTTTCTGTTAAGTATAATGTCACGTGTGCTTTCTTACGTGGACAGCCATGCTAGTCTTTATTGGCTAAAATGATAATGTGTACTGTCACGTAATCTTCTTCTTCTTCTTCTTCTTCGTCGTTGTCGTCAAAACAATGAGATGGAAGGACCACATTGACTAAATTTTCAATAAAAGGAAAAAATTAGGAGATCACGTTCAACAGTGAAGAAGGTACAGGATTCACCCACATTGTTGTCCTTTTGTTTATATGAAAGCATAATCCTCCTTGACTAGCTAATTGTGATGTTCTCGCCTCAGTGACATTGAATCCAAGAGTTAAGTAAAAAATGTTAGAAAGTCCAATCCAAAAGTTTAAGCTAATAAGTGGAGAGAGACCACATGAATATAAAGAGTATATAGGATCCACCCAAGCTTAAGCTGATAAGTGGAGAGAGACCACATGAATATAAAGAGTATATAGGACTCATTATCAAGCGATGTGGGATAATAACAACTTCAACAACCCCTCTTATGTGCAAGCCGGATTACGAGCGGCACGTGGAATTTGATTAATGGAGGGTGGAGACACAATCACGAAAGGATAACAATGGCTCTAATACCATGTTAGAAGGTCCAACCCAAAAGTTTGGGTGGATCCTATATATTCTTTATATTCATGTGGTCTCTCTCCACTTATTAGCTTAAGTGTTTGATTGGACTTTCTAACATGGTATCAGAGCTAGTGTTATCCCTTTCGCGATTGTGCCTCCACCCTCCATTAATCAAATTCCATGTGCCGCTCGTAATTCGGCTTGCACGTAAGAGGGGGTGTTGAAGTTGTTGTTGTCCCATATCGCTTGATAATGAGTCCTATATACTGTTTACATTCATGTAGTCTCTCTCCACTTATTAGCTTAAACTTGGGTGAGTCTTATATACTCTTTATATTCATGTGGTATCTCTCCACTTATTAGTTTAAGCTTTTGAGTTGGATATTTTAACATGGTATCAGAGCCAATGTTATCCCTTTTGTGATTGTGCCTCCACCCTCCATTAATCAAATTCCACGTGCCGCTCATAATCCGGCTTGCACGTGAGAGAGAGTGTTGAAATTGTTATTGTCCCACATTACTTGATAATGGATCCTATATCCTCTTTATATTCATGTGATTTCCCTTCACCCATTAGCGTGAGATTTTGGGCTGGATATTCTAACAAATAAAACATTATAGAAAATTGTGCAATTCGCAGTGAATTTCCAAAATCCGTTCGATGTTTTTTTTATGTCCTAAAGGAGATAATACCTTCTTCTTTTAGCTACTAAAGTAATTCGTTTCGACGCAGCACATTATACATTCAAGTCACAGCATCTTCCAATGTAATGATAATCTTGTGCCATCGTGAATGTGGATCAGGCAGTTCAATTCCTAGTATTGTGAAAATTACTCGAGACAAATTCATAAGTACACTGAAAATCTCAAAACCTATCGCAAGTGTACAACCGAGTCCTAAAACTTTTAAAAAATGCATTGAAAATCCTAAATTTGTCACGAAAGTATAATTGAATCCTAAAACTTATTAAATTGGTACAATCAAGTCATAGAACTTGTCAAGTTAGTACAATCAAGTCCTAAAATTTGCTAACATTTTTCATTTGTCGAGTCGGACGAAGTAGATAGAAAAACATGATAGTACTAGGTTAACAAGTTTTAGAACTTGATCGTACTTTTGAAAGTCTTAGGACTTGATCGTACTTTTGTGACAAATTTTAGGATTTAATTGTATTTTTGTGATAAGTTTTAGGATTTGATTGTACTTTTGAAAGTCATAGGACTTAGCTACACTTTCGTGATAACTTTTAAGACTTCCGGTATAATTGTCTGAAAAAAAAAATTGACATTCTCATTGTACTAGGATCAGTAGTCATAGCATCCCTGGTCTATAAGTACTAAGATTTAGTCCCCAAACTATCCATGTCTCTCCCAGAAATTCTATCATCTCTTTCTCCAATTAGAAGCTGAATTAACCAAACATGAGGAATTTGACAATCAGAAACTGCAATGTCACGTTGGGCAATGTGAAATCCCTGGAAACTCCCACCGGGATGCTCTTGCAGATCGAGGTCCTAGTCATCTTCACCGCCTTGTTGCTCCTCTTCCTAGTCGTCTTTGGCTCATGGCGACGTTTCTGCAACAACGGCAAGCTGCGGTTTGTCATTTTCGTGGCGTACACTCTCTCAACCTACATCCTCAGCTACGCTCTAGGCCTCATGCAAGACGCTCCATTCCGCAACGAACTATTCCCCATCTGGGCAATGTTCCTGATGCTCGTCCTCGGGAGCGCCGATTCCATCTCCGCGTATAGTCTCGAGGACAACGAACAGTGGAAGCGCTTCAACTGGCGGAACCAGGTCAAACTGATTTCGGTGATGCTGCTGATAGTTTTGTACTTCCGCCGCAGCAGGTCCAGCACGACCACCGCAGTCGTGTGCCTCACTCTCGTCTTGCTCCAGAAGTCCGACGAGAGGACTCGGGCCTTGATGGCCGCGAGCCAGCAATCTTTGGAGAGGAGCACGAAAGTGGTTGCCGATTATATGAAATCGGAGCACCAAAATCGGGGCGATTCCCTTGGTGATCCCATGGCAGGGTGTACGTACTTGGTGTGGGGTGAAGAGGGGAATTTTCTGACTTCAATCCTAGGCAAGAAATCACGTGGTGAAGTTGATCCGGCACCCCCGCCTTACCGGATGAAATTGAACAAAGACCAATTGGTCACCATTAAAAAGGTATACCTACAACCGTCTGATAATTTTTAATTTTGTTTTTTAAACAAAACAAAATCATCTCGGTTGGTCGTGGAAAATTACAATAGAGAGATGACACTCTGCATTATTGGTGACGCTCAGGTGTGGGAGTGCGAAGGGAGGCTCTTGAGCTCAGGAGGAGGAGACTCCCGCAACGAGCTCGAGCTCAAGCTCAAGGACAGATGCCTATCTTTTGCCCTCTTCAAGCTCCTCCGTTTGAGATATGCTGGCTACTCATTGCCCCCAGAGGCTCACGAGAATGCGAGGAAGTTGATTTGCAATGGATTGCTCTTGCAAGAAGGCGGTTACGATCGAGCGTTTCGAGTCGTCGAGGTCGAGCTCACCTTCCTTTTCGATTTCTTCTACACCAAGTACGGTATCATATTCCGGCCCAGCTTGTGGCTGGACAAATTGGGTGAGTTCGTGTGCGTCGTCATGGGCGTTTGGGCTACCACATTGCTCTTGAAGCATTACAAGAGACCTACCAGTAACTGTCGGCTCGCCGCTCTGCCAAATGGGTTGAGTGTCGACGTGCTCGTGACCAGCGTGATGATAGTCTTGTTCATCATCGTGGAGCTCATGCAGTTCTTCTTCATGGCTTGCTCAGAATGGGCCAAAGTGATGTTGATCTGCAAGTACGTGCAGAAGAAGTCATGGCAAGAGAATGTGGTGATTGAGAGGCTGATCAGAGCGATATGTGGGGTCCGGTTGCTGAAGCCTTGGGAGCGAAAGCTTCGTCAGTACTCCTTGCTCGAGTCCTACAGGCATAAACCTTCCAGGTTATTGAACAACGCTTTTATGGCAGCCTACGTTGATCAAACTAGGGATGGCCAGAAACAGAGCAAGCCGATCAAATTGCCTAAAGAAGTGAAGCAAGCGGTGTTTGATGCCCTCAAGTCTGTGTCTCAACCTGACATGCCGATCAAATTGGAGAATGGAAAGGCCTCACTGAGAGAGAACGATGAGTCCAAGAAGCTGTTGTGGGCATGTGAGCTTGAGACAGAGACTCAGGTCATAATGGTGTGGCACATCGCTACTAGGATCTGCGAGCACGAAAAGCCGGTAACAGCAGACTCGCCTGATTTTTTGGTGGCGACTAGCTTGTCCAAGTATCTGGCCTATTTGGTTGCTTTCGCTCCACGGCTTTTGCCGGATCACCCTTATGATGCGGAGCATGTGTTTGATCAGGTGATCATCGAAACCAGAATCTTCTTTAAGGAATGCAAGAAAATGGAGGACCAGATTGGAAAGATAAAGAACGGTGCATGTCAGAGAGAAGAAAGTGTTATCAACCGGGGAATTCGGCTCGTGAATCAGCTAGTGGATGAAAGACAAGACGACGAGACGATTTGGAAGATTCTCGCCAAGTTTTGGGTGGAAATGATGTTGTATGTGGCGCCTTCAGACAATGTGAGAGCGCATGCCGAGCATTTGGCTAGAGGAGGCGAGTTTGTAACTCACTTGTGGGCTTTGCTCTCTCACGCAGGGATCAAGTGACCTCCCAGTGTTTGATAGCATCAGTTGCAAGCTACCGTTGATCGCCATAATAAATTTGTTGCTTATGTACGATTCCTGTGGATCTCGCGTCAGTTAATCGGGTTATGTACTTCGCTGCATCACTTGCCACTCTTACTATGCAATAAATGTAATCCTAGTGCTACTGAACAGCTGCATCATATGTATTTCTCACACAGACATCCTTTTTCTGGCTTTGTAAAATAATAGGGATGGATTCACCTAGAGTTTATTCCAAAGTGATTGCACAATACACATGTTGGAATACCTAGAAGTTCAAGAAACTTCTTTGCCCAAGATGGTTCTTTGTACATAAGATTATGGAACTAAGTTTCACACTACCGATAGCAATTTGCTGTGAGTAAGATTTAGAATAAATATGTCAAAAGGTTATGCCTTCGATCTGGGTGGAGCTCAGTTTAAACTGATTCCGGGCCACTTGATGTGGTATGGCTTGTGTTCGAGGACAAATGGTCATGGACAAGTGAGTTGTCGTAGCACTGACCAGATCGTTTACAGAAGGAAAGAATGGAGGGTCATTCACCGATCATTTCAATTGGATTGATCTTCACAGAGTTGGTGTTGCATCTGGGTGAAGTTTACAACTGAAGCTTCTTTGGCTGGTGCAAGAATTTGGCCAAAAGGACTCAGAAGCTGAGGAGACTAGTGAATGATCGACTTGTCCATCAGGGCACCTATTTAAGGAGGCAATGCGTGCACAAACTAAGCAATCCAAATCCAAGAACTATTTGATTCCACCATTTCTCAACACAAATGTAATGATTCAACCTGCGGAATATGATTCACCATGCATTTTTCATCACAGACAGAATTGAAATGAGATGAGAACATCACGTGCCAAGATTAAATAATGTTCTTAACGACCCTTAAATAGGAAGAGAGTACTAACAGCGATGAAGACGGAAAAGGAAGAAAGTAAAATGGAACCTAGAAAACCTGATAACGCCAATATAAAAGGGAAGAGGGGATTGCATTTGTCACTAGTCCTGACCTTTAACCTGTACATACTAAGAACTTTTATTGTCATTATGCCTTGGATCTCCCAGCGAAACTGCTAATCTGATGTGAAAACGTCTCGTTGTGAAATCGTCCCCCCCTCATAACCTCAATAGTGTCGCCCATCTCGATGGTGTGCCATTTGACCGACTTATCTTCATCCATCCCACTCTGGTTGTGTATGAAAAACCACCCATCCGAAGGAAGATCGAACTTCAGGCACGGCTGCAGCTTCTCGAGCTCTTTCCTCAGGACTTTTACTTTATCCGATTGTTTCACTTCCACCGCTACTTTGAGGTCGGCTTTCCACGGCAACACCATCGCCATGAACTTTGGAGGCTGGATGCGCACGTCAACACTGGAATTATCCTGAAGCTCGTAATCGCATATCCGACGATCGTCTTCAAGTTCAGTTCCATCTGCATACAGCTTCAGCCGCTCAAGAGAGACGTCTTCCAGGGACCGGACAACCTCTCTCAAGCATTTCACAGGGTCGTTCACTTGAACTTCTATGGGGAGCCGCATTTTGGATGGCGGCGTTCCCATGCGTAACTCGATTTTAGCAGATTGAGGCGGCTCCGGCGAGACGATGAGCCAGACCTGGGAGCCATCGAGGATGTTGCAGCTCTCGACATCAAGCTCGTCATCAAGGGCCTCATTATTGAAAACCAAAGTTTGTCTATAGACGGGTATTCCTTGGTGTTTTTCGATCTTTGCTTTGATCTCCAGGACTGTATCCTGGAAACCAATTCGAATGCAGAAAGGACTTCCTTCCTGGGGCTCCACGAAAACCTCCATTTTTCGAGGAAAACGGGCGGGAAAATGATGTGTGATGAGGCTGAGTCTGAATGCTTATTATGGTCACAAGATTGAATTAATGATGTAGAAGTGGAATGAACGCTTATATGGAAAGAAAATCCGAAATGTATGAGTCATGATCTTAGTGTATCTGAGCCATTTTGCATGAGGATCCACCATTTGTGTAGGTGAAGATGTTTCCATCTCATGAAGGATCTCTTCAATGTTCAACGGCGCCGTGAGGTACATTTCATGAGTTAAGCATAGAATCCTAATGAACGGATATATTTCTTGGCTTAATTCCCTGAAAAAAAAAAAATCCTCAACATTAGGCCTAGTCTCAATCCTACCACCGAACTTTTTTTAAATCTCGAAAAAAAAAACCCAGACTTCAGGTCCAATCTCAAATCTGCCCAGAATTTTGTGTTTTGTCTATAAAAAAAAAATTACCAACTTTCGATCTGCTCTGAAGTCTACCCGATGGTCTAGTCTCAACTTGATAACAAATCCTCATCAACAACGTGGCATGAAAAATTATCTCCAAAATGAAACCATTCTAGGATATGAAAATTAGAGACGACCAACGGCGAATTTTGGACAGAGGGCTAATGGAGGTATAATTGGGACTAGAGTTGAAACTGGTGATTTTTCTCCCATATAAAAAATAGTTCGGGATAAATTTAGGACTAAAGCTCAAGTTGGGCTTCGCTTTTTTCTAGAAAATAAAAAGTTCGGGGCAGAATTGAGACTAAACCTAAAGTTTGGATTTTCTTTTAGCGAATTAGGCATATATTTCTTTGTATAAATTGTTTCTTTTCTATTCTTTTATCCTTTGTTGAGGTAATCATAATAATCGAAGTTGAAAATATAAGCTGCGTTTTGGAGGACCGACTGTAAGATGGATGTACATGTTGATGCAGCATCGCGTAATGGGTCGTTGCCTCCGTTCTTTAAGCTTGAGATCTGTTTGGAATTATGATGGCAACTCTTATTACCATTACTCAAAAATGTTTTGACCTTTTCTTTCGGTTCCATCCTTCGTAAGTTCTATTACATGATTGAGAGTACGACATTAGGATTGGCGTCTCTCTTCGGGCTCAACTGTCTTCAAACTCGGATCGGGTGTAAATTTGCAATCACCATGTCCATCCTACGATTGATCAATTTGGAATCTAGTCAGTTCAAATTTACAGTAGCCGACTTCCTAGCGAATCCAATTTGAATCCGAATAGGAACGGGTTTGCCGAATGGGGTCGAACAGCCGGCAAGTCGAGTCGACTTTTCTAAGTCGAATCAACTTTATCTCACTTACTCTAGACTACCAAAGTGAGAAATTTGAAAGGGGAGCATTTAAGCACATAATTATGCACTTTCTTGCTTTTTTTTTTTTTTTGGTTCTTTCTAAATGGTATAATAAGCTACGAACATGTTACCATACTCCTATCCATTTCCTTCTCTTGCACATTCGAAGGCTAACATTTCTCGTGATTGCTATTGAACCAGTTCAACTCGAAAACTAACTTGAATAAATCAAACCATTTACCTCAAGAGCAGTTCCAAAGTGAAACCATCCGATTTACAGTTTCCTAGATAGTGAAACCAACCACTGCGCTTGTCCAACCGGCACTTCAAATCATTTGAATCAGAACACGGTGCCATGAAATCATATTCAGACGTATAAAATAGACATAGCATCTTAGACAGGTTGAGAGAAATGTTCATGGAAATCAAGACTCTTGATAAGAATACAGCTGAACTTGCCGCGGCCACAGTTGACCGTACACATCTTTTTTTGTGTACCTCCGATCCCATGACCACGGCACATCTGCATCCAATGTTCAAAGAACTCAGACAATGGCAACCTTCAGAGGGAAAAACCAAGAGACTAGTTAAATTCAATGGCGCTACCTTCTTGGGAATATGATTGAGGAGGAAGCTCGAAAGGCACGGGCAAAGGAATTATATCGTGTGAGGAATCTTTATCCTGGGATCTTTGCCATGCCAGGGTAACCAGCTTCGCTCTACATACCTCAGAATTTTGAGATGATGCAGATACATCCTTAAACCAGGAAAAAAAAAAAAGAATATATGAAAAGCTGTTTCCATTTCCCTTCAGTAAAAGAAATACAAAGAACTCCATTCTTCTGCATCCTCCCTTACGAAAATACAATCATTGATAAAGGGGAATAAAGAAAGAGACTATACAAACAAGAGGAGGATTTTAACTGTTACCTCTGAAGGAACCCCATTGTTTGTGCAAGAAAATATTCTACCTCGTCTTCGGGTGGAAGATGGTAAAAATAGCACTCCCAACTGGAAATAAGACATTAGAATTTTGCTCTATTAGGATGCAAAAGAAAAATTTACGGCTGCTTGAACACCAGGAACAAAGATATAGCAAGAATAAAATGGGGTAACACATTGTCAGAACACTGTCAGAGCATTGGATATCTGAGGAGCTTTTCACTATCTGATTTACATCACTAGCCTGAAAACAGAAGTGCTGTTAATCTGTTGGGATTATTTATCTTCAGATGAATATGATCACCATATACCTCATAAGACCGAATCATCAATTGAGTATTATTCTTCTGAAGGGCTCCCCAGGCAGCTTTGCTGAGATTTGATGAAGTTAGCAGCAACCAACTGCTCAAATTAAGAATGTTCAGAGATTCAGTTTCCAAGAATTGGCAACATCCTTATAGGAAACATTAAGAACATAAAAGCACTCACAAAGGAAACAATGCTTACGCAAGTTTCTGCCCCTTATAGCGTGTATATGTCTTTATGTGTGGCATTGCACGACTGAAAGATGGGAGATTGTATTAGTAGGAAATCATTAGCCCTTTCTAAGAATAAACAGCAAAACAAGACTCCCACTCTCCATAGACTAGATTTTGTCCATTTTGCTGTTCAGTAGATAGTAGCATTAGCAGATATTTTCACCCAAGCATTAACATATTTCCAATTTACAGTATAACACAGGCTACAGATGTGAAATTAGATCAAATTATGTAAGTAATCTCACAAGGGGTGGTGTTGTCAAATTAAGAAAGCTAAACACTAATTAACAAAATTAGTCTTACTCCTACCAGCGACCAGTATGGCTCGCCTTCCATTTCGCCCAATACTTCTTCAAAAATTCCTTCTCGACATTCTTTAGTGGGCTTGGTATGGCATTTCCAGCTGCATAACCCTAGGTAAATATGGAAAAATGTAATCAAAATAAGATGGTATGTCACAGTGAGTCAGCAATCGGCAGAGAAATAAAATGAAGAGAGAAGAACCTAATTGCCTTTGGCATGCTCAATGGGGAAAAAGGCAAGTTCCAATCTCATCCACACTCACCGAAAGAAAAAAAGTTTCACAACGTTCGAAATATGAGCTGGATGTCCAGTACTATTCATGATGACAAACCATCTCTTTTGTTAATCAAACTACATACAGCCCACCAACATATGATGCTTCTAATCAGAGAAGTTCATCCCAGCAGTAAAGATAGAGGACTCGAGTTAAATTTCAAGTGATCTCAAGGAAAAATAGAAAATTAGCACCAACTGTATGAGCAAGTCATGTTTCTACAACAACAGCCATGTAAATATGGGACCTAGCCATTCCATAAACATATAAGAGATGAGTGTACACATTCCACACAAAAAAATGTACTTTTTGATAGTACCTCTAAAGAGCATCGAACATCTTCCACTGTAGGCCATATGATCAGTGGATCACCTAAGCCAAGAGGTACTCTATCTTCTGAGAAGCCTGAAGACATTGAAGATGCCAGCTCAGCCATCCACTTTTCGTCTAAAGACCCAATGGAGGAAAACTGAATAAGCCAAAAGGGAAACAGTGGGACAATATTTGGTTAAGATCAATAAACACACTATATGTGATGATGCAGAATACATACACGAAGGGGCGCAATAGTACTATTCACTTTATCCATAATTAGGCATGTACATCTTCCTTGTATGCATGAATGCATGCTGGTTTGCATGTGAATACATGCATGGCCAGCAGAATGCAGAAAATTTTTTGAACCCTCCACAAGTCAAGAACTACAGCTTCCATCAAATCTTACCTGATAAACAAGAGGAGACTTCTCAAAATCTTTGTCAAAAGTAGACTCTTGCAGGACACTGCGCAGCTTCATGTGACCCCATTTTTTCAGGTTGGAACCCGTGTGGTATCCAGGTACTGATGCAATTAGTCTGACCTGGAAATTGTAATATATTCTAGTGTCATGTACATCATTAAATGAATGACAAGGTTGACAAGCAACCCGCCCCCCCCCCCCAAAAAAAAAAAAACCTCAAATAGGGCATAAAGTTTGCCCGCATACAATGAATAGAGAAACATACCGCTGAATCTCTATAGTCGAACTTCTTGAAGAAGGAAGGATTAATAGTGAAATTGCCAACAGCTGGTACGTTTATGTTGAATTGGGGCCACTGTGATCAGTCCCACCGACCAACAAGTTAGTCAACATTAGTAAGAGCACTGCCCCAGTCAAAACAGTGGATATCTGCAGCACTCATCAATGCAGAGTAATCAGTTGCATCGTTGAAATAAAGAGTTGAGCAGGAGATTTCCTATATGCTCCACGAGAAGCACTCCCAAATTGATTTATAATGAAAATAATGCCAAATTAAGTCAAAAAAGAACTTGAGGATAAACAAGTGAATGTTGCAAGTCAGAAAGTAACATCTACAGTTCTTCAGCGCTCCTAAATTTCCTTATTTGTGAGACTAAAATATCAGCCTAACGAAATTAGAATTGTTTTAGTCAACTAGACTAGAAGTTTTGTCCATTTCACACGCTTTAAGGGATTTAACTAGCAATTTTTCACGTTGCATAGTCATAGAAACTTTAAGGTTTCTTTCTCATCAAATCTATTGTGCAATTTGAAATTTTGATACACGAGCGTTGCTTCTTTAATATTCTCTAAAGTTAATCCAGTTGACTATCTCCAGTTGGAAGTCAATTTCTAGGTCAAGAACAAAACACCACCAGAAGATAATAAGTCAGATGGATTGCCGTTGTGATTTGGTCATACCTTTAGTGCACTAAGATAATCCACCAAATCATCTTCAAATCCACAACCTTTGCTAGCTTTACTTGGGTCCTTCCAAGGAAAGTCTTGCATCCACAATCCTTGGCTTTTATTGTTCCAGTCAACATATATCAAATTGGCGGTATGTACAATGATCCTCACTCCCGTAGGATAGACAAGAAGCATGGCCTTAGAATGGTGTGTGCCATAAGAGATGGGAAGTGGAGGTTTGTGTAGAACCCAATTTGCTGGTTTCTTTCTCTAGAAGAACGATGACATCAAGATAGTTTAAGTGTGTCTAGTTTGGAAGAACTGAAACAAAAAATAAAGTGATCATATTTACAGCTGACGCACCTTCATATGATCCAATGTACCATCACCCTCCCCATGGATAACCAAAACGTGAGGAACTTTTGCCAGTATTGGGCAGGCTACATCCAGAAAAGGACAACGAGAGAAAATTTAGAGATGCCACCATTTCAAGCTAGCACAAATATCAAAGTTCATTTATGCCAGGATACTGGAATGCAATTTTTTACAACTCATAATGCATCAGAAACACCTTCCCATGCATTGCAAGTGTTGAAAGCTTGAATGATAGATAATTGACGACTAATAGAGGTAACACATAAAAATCAAGCAGCAGGTGGCTTTTTTTCATAATTAATTAAAAAAAAAAAAAAACTGACCAGGAATCAACCAATCAATGTCCACCATGTAATTTGAAAGGATAGCAGCAATTATATCGCCCTGTGTACAAAAAGGGTAATCAAGCAAGGTATCAGACCATGTCCAACAGCTAAGACTGCTATGTAAAACAATACATAAGAGCAGCACGTAGGAATTGACAAGCTATGGGGGGCAAAAGAAAATGAGGAAGCAGACAAGAATGCCAGCTTCATTGCTAAAGCAGCAAGTTTGCTCTTAATCAATGATGAAACAGTCCTTGTCACATAAGAAAACTTGATCCACAATAATTAGCAGATAGATGCTACGTAATTCCTGAACTTATGTTTATCTATATGCAAACAGAAACTGGGGCTCCTACATGATTATGAGAAGAATAAGAGTCTTTACCCACAATGAGAGTTTACAGTCAGGATATTTACCTTCACCACATCTGCTATGGAAACACAGGATGTATTTGCCCATGCCGGGAGACCTTGCACATGTAGAAGCCGAAAGGTGCATGGCAACAATTCTTCGGGAACATGAAAGTTACGAATCACCTCCAAATCACTGTGTCCCCTGTTTGCCTGCCAACATGTAGAACTCTTCAAGCTTGTAAAACCAGTAATATCTCCTTCATGAACCAAAAAGAATTATGTCTATGGCATTTTGATAAGAACAAAACCACTTCTTGTGGAAAGACACGCAAGACACTGCATTCACTCAAGATAAATAATATCAAACAGATCATACCTAGCTAGAAAGTTTCGATTTTTAAGCCTTCACAAACACAAATAAACATCATGCACCTGAGATTGCGAGTCCCACATAAAAGACTGGTCTTCAACATCTTTTCGCGTCCTCTTTTGACCGCGATCCTCAATTACACGCACACCATTATTCTTTCCACCACCTGAAGACCCACTCGGATCACCACTCAACACTTCATACTTGAAAAAGTGATGTCCGGGAATCAACTCTATGACACAACCAGGACCAATGTCCACCTTCTCTCCACTTCCAACCCTCATCCTCTCATTCCCAGCATTAACAACGACAGGATTCGTCCCCTCCTACAAAGGATTCATTCAATTCAAATTTCAGCTGCATTTCATCCCAAAACCAAATTCTCCGATTCGTCAATCACCTTTTTCACTTGGAACTTTCCATAAGCACACCCCTTTTCGTTTCAGCGCAACGAAAGGAAGCTAAAAGAGAGTGATATTACCACGAGCAGAGAAGCGGAGCCATCCGCGGAGGCGGTCAGAGTGATGTGCTTGCGGCTGAGCCGCTTGTCCGGAAGAGTGACAGCGTTGCGGCCGATGACGTTGCGGCCTTCAGAACAGGGATTTTGGGGCTCGAGGTGTTCTCTTCGAGGGTTTTAGAGAGCGGGACCAAGTGACCAATCTGTCGCTCGAGGACGACAACATCAGAGAGAGCAAGTGTTAACGGAAATTTCGAAGAAGACCAAGAAGAATAAGAAGAAGAAGAAGAGTAGCTTACAAGAGTATGCGCCATGTTCGAGCTTTAGCATCACATCGGAGAGCAGACGGCGGCGAAGTTCAGAAAGCTCGCCATGCGGTGCGGTGACGCTTTTCTGGAAATCGGTGGCACGAGGAGAAGCTCGTAATTTTGCCTGCACATGCCCGTCTAAATTAAGGTTTCGTTTTTACTAAAAAAATAAAAAGAAAAGTTCAAATAAAGACTTGAAATACTTTATTTTCTCGAATAATGGCTCGAAGTGAATATTATTTCAAATAAAAACTTGAAGTGACATAACTGATTTTAAATAAATGTATGAAGTGGCTATGAAATCTAAAAAAAAGAAAAACTTGGCTTAAAGGGCATTTTTCGTCATTTTTCTTTTTGATTTTTTTTTATCTTTTTCTTTGTTTTATCCTTTTTTTTTCATTTTCCTTCAAAAAAAAAAAAAACACGAACGCGAGCGCGCAAGCATAGGCAGGATGGTTGCCAGTGGACATTGCCCCTCTTCCGAATCTAGCGACCCTCGCCTTAACCTCACATCTAGTCAGCGGGTCAATGGTCCTCGCTAGAGGTGTCAATATGGGTCATTGACCAACTTTTTAATTCATTTTTTATACACTTAGGGTATATATGGGTTTACTAATTTAAAAAAGGGACAAATATGGGTTTAAGATTATAAAGTCTATCAAATAGGAGTTTTAATGGGTTTTAGCTCAATCCATTATCAACTCATTTTCGATCCATGGGCTATAACTTTCCAAGCTCCAACCTTGCCATTGCTCACCCGTCATTGTCCATCACCTCCCCTTGCTATAGCTCGCCTCCCGCCACTACCACCACTGTCACCCACTATCACCAAGAGAAGGGCTAACCAGTCGAGAACTATCGGCGACGTCGCCACCGTCCTATGCGACTTTTGCGCCAACAGCTCCGCCGTCTTCTACTACCAGCCCAACTCTACGAGGGTTTGCCTTCCCTATGACCAACAGTCCACTTCGCCAACCTCCTCTCTCGCAAGCACCTTCGCTCCCAAATCTGCGACACTTGCCCCTTCGAGTCCGCCTTCGCCTTCTGCTCTGCCAAGGACCTCGTGCTTTGCCACGACTGCAGCCTTGACGCCCACGGCGGCTGCTTTGCCTCCTACGTTTGCAACCCCGCTGAGGGCTTCTCAAATTGCTCGTCCTCGCTTGAGCTCAAGTCACTATGTGGCCTAGTCTTGGAGATGTGGTTCAGTGTTCAAGAGATGACGATGTTGGACGAGAAGGCATTAGGGTCACGTGAGAATAGAGTTTTGGATGATGAGATCAACACTATCTTTTCTATTTTGTATTTTGTCCTTTTCTCTTTTCTTCTTTGACTTTTTCTTTCTTTTTTCTTATTTTGTATCTCATTTCTTTATTTTGCTAGTTGGGCCCCACAGCAACAATGGTGGTGAGCAGTGGGCGGTGGTTGGCAAGGCGTGATGGCGGGGTGAGTGGCGATCTATTGTGTATAAATTTTATATGGTATGTTTTGGCAAAGACGGATCGAAATGGGTTGAGTCGAGTATGGTTAGTTGCAGTCACGTCGAGTAAGGGTCATTAAAATGGGTCAAAACGGATTAGACGGGTCATATGGATCAGACCATCTTTGATCAAACCTAAACCCAACCTAACCCACCCATTTGACGCTTCTAGCTCTTGCTAAGGCACCAGCAATCTTGCCAACCTTGGTCAAGTACCCCTCCAGCAGTGGGGCGGCATCTACAGGAGGGAGGGCTGCCCCTCCCATTGGTGTGCCCGCGCATGTGTGTGTGTGTGTTTTTATTCTTTTTTTAAATTTTAAAAAATAGAAAAAAAAAAGAAAAAGACAAATAAAAAAGAAAAAATCAAATAAAGAGAAATGACAAAAATGTCCTTGAGACGAGGCCTTTTTTGAGACCCCATGGCCATTTCAAGCCCCTTTATTAAGATTTCATGGCTATTTCATACTTTATTTAAAATAGATTCACTTCAAATCATTCTTTAAGAAAATGAGAGTACTTCAAACTCTTATTTGAAAAAAAAAAAAAAGAATGCACTTCGGATCCTTATTTGGAATTTTTCCAAAAATAAATAATTTAAAAAATATTTTTTAAAAAACGATGACTTGTATCGATTGTGAAATAAATGAACGAAAAATATTTTATTATCTATGAAAAAATTTTAATTTAAATTTTTATTAATAATAAATATTTTTTATTGATTAATTATTCATTGATAGAAGAGAATTGTCAAAATATTTTTTAAATTATCTAATTTGTCATAAATAAAAAAATAAATAAACAGAACCTGAGAGAGACTGAAATTACACCTTAGCCTTGAGAGGTGAGCAACTGAGCTAATCCGCCCTGATAACGGAATTAACCTCACCTGACCGGTTTTAGATCGATTCACTTAAGAATTGGTTCAATCCTGAGTAAATAATTTGAAACTGGTCTTTGACTCATTTGATTTTCCAATTCTACATCATGAACCGATCCGTTATACTGGAGAATCAACCTTATAATGCATATATTTTTTTTTGGTAGAATTGGTTTTCGACCCTTTTCAAATCCTAAGTTAAAGCTCTTGCCACTTTCTCATTTCTTATTAAGGTCTTCAAGATATGTGAAAATCATCAAGGTTTCATGTTTTTGCCTTAAGAAAAATAGGATAAAAAAGTAGGTCAGTCCTTGAGTCAGCCCTAGAATTGAATTGGAGCCGGCCAATCTAGTTTCAAGGTCGATCAGCTCGGTTCCTGGTTTCAAAAACTAGGAACCGACTTGGAGGGTAGTTTTCAAATTCTTGGCTTAGCATTTGCCCATCTGAAACCCATCACTCTTGCTAATCATTGGGGATTTCTCCTTTGTCCCTAAACTTTTGTTTCATCTTATCTTAAATTTACTGCTCCTAGTTATAATTTAAATACCATAAAATCATTTTGCCAAGACAGATATAGAATTGCCATCAGCTATTGTCTTGAGACACATATTTTTAGTAGAAAGTACCAAACAAGTCTGAAACTTATTATATTAGTGCCAATTCAATATTAAACTTTCAGTAGTACCAATAGAGTCATAAATCTTTTCATAACTTGCCAATATAGTTGTTTCAATCAATTTTGAGCGGAAATCGTTGACATTAATGTTAGTTTTCCTATGTGACATGGCTAGCGCTGATATATTTTTTTTCTTTTTCTTTTCTTTCCTTTTTTAATCTTCCCAATTATGGGCTGACGAGCAAGTGAGGGCCAGCAATCCTCGCTTGGTCTGAGTGTGGGCATCGTGAGCCTCGCTAGCCTAGAATTGTAGAAAACAAAGAAAGAAAAGAAAAAATAAAGTAAAAACTATTTTATATTTTATCCACATCAACGTCAGTCATGCCACGTAGGATGGTCAGTGTCCATATCAATGAATTCTAGCCAAAATTAATCGGATGGACTTTATTGACAAATCATCAAAAGGTTTAAGACTCAATTAGTAAAATGTTCGACAAAAAAAATTAGTAAAAATGAAATATTTAGGATTGAATTGGCACCGATAAAATAGGTTCAGAAAATTTTTGATACTTCCCCCGTATATGTACGTGTCCTTATTCTTCGTTTCTTAACAACTACTGGTTTGCATATTGTTCATCGTCGAGATTTTAACTCCAAATTTTAATATTCTCCATTTTAAAAAATGGAAAATGGCGTGATGGCTATTTCTAGTACACAATAAAAATATGTGCAAGTCTTTCATGGTTGATATTACTATCTTTATGAGTAATAATTGAAGAAATTGTTTTGTTTTAAGCCACCAAATGGAAGGGACGTAGTTAGAACATTTCATCGTTGGGGGCTTGGAATGAAGACACAAAGGCCAACAAAAATCATACTTGCAACAAGCAAATGAAAGTTTCAACACGAGTTATAAAAATTAAGGGACAAAAAATTTAACTGTATAATTTGTTGAAAAACAAAAGGTATATTATTCATGGTTTTTATAAATGTCGTCGGTATAATTTTCACATCTTGAAATTATCGCATAATCTTCTCGATGTTTATGGCAATAAGTACATTTTCCATGCTAGTAAATAGACAATCTTTTATCAATTCATCTCTTGTTTTAATTGAGAAAATTACCAAAAAAAATCTTAAGTCTATTGAAATTATGTTAATTCAGTCTTATTTTTTTTTTTTGTCATTTGGGCCGGCAGAGGTTCCTGACCCCAACCAAAAAAAAAATGAACAGAAAAAAAAGATTGAAAAATATTAAAAAATAAAAATAATTAATTTTTAAAAATATTAAAATATTATTAAAAATTTGTCACGCCTAAGTCAGTGGCTCCACGTCAACAAAAGCCGGCAAAATGAACTGAATTGGCACAATTGCAAAAGATTTAGGACTAAATTATTAAAAAAATAATTTAAAACTGAATTAGCACGATTATAATAGGTTTAGGATTTTTTGGCAATCCTCCCCATTTTAATTGTACGGACAATTCTTTCGCCACTCTAGAAGTACTAATAGCCAGATCAATCGTAATTTGAAAAAATAAAGAATGAAGGAAACACCACTCTATATTCTTCTCAACTAATATTGAGAAACATATGAAAATTCTTGATTGAATTAAGGTGACGGCGTGGCTTGTTATTTTTCTTTTTCCAGTTTCACTAGAATTATTTACTTACTTGATGACAATGAGTAGATTATGAGCTCTTACTTCTCATAGGATCAATTTTTGGACCTTTATTTGAAATTTGGGCTCCCTAATTCTAATGCGGCCAAATTTTGTCCTTAAAATTAGTGATGTCAAGACTTGAAAAAATCAATAGATTGAGGCTGGCTATTAGGTTCCACACAGAAACTCCTTACTATGTAAGAATAATTAGGGCATTCGAAAACTCATATTGAATTGGTTAGATGGTTCAATTTGCTTGCTTCATTAGCTACAAACTAGGAACAACAATGCTGCCCTCACTTGCTAATCGCACTATACACATGCGGCTGATGTACGTATATGGCCCTTGCGGCGATCTTACTCCATTGCTTGCCCGTGCGCGGGTTGCTACGATTGATTCAAATGAGGCAATTGCTACATGAGTGATGGCCTCCGACAAACCATGTATGGGGCCATCTCAGGTTGACAAATTTGGATTTGAGGTGGCAATGCCTCCGACAAATCATGTTTCAAATTGACAAGTTTTATAATTTAATTGCACTTTTCAAAAATGTTAGATCTTAATTGTAATTTCATTATAAGTTGTACAAGTTTTGATACACTTATCTTTGTTGCAAAACAAGCATCATTGAATAGAAATATTGTAACAAGCGATAACGTATCTTTGTATATGTCGTTAATTTGGGATTATTGAAGCTTCACTATTTGGTTAGGAATCATGACATAAGTGTTAGATATGACTGTCTTTTCTATCATATCCTGTGACACGTCAACAGGGAGCATGAGTGATGGGAACTTATACTTCAGTTGGGCGAGATACCTCCACGTGTTAACACTTAGAATCCACAAATTAAAATTGAAAAGGTGGGATCTTTAGGGTCAATCATAATGATTACTTCCCGAGACAGAAGAAGAGCACAAATTCAAATTGAAAACGGGTCGACAACGACATGACCTGCGAACCCCATCCCACCACTCAACTTTGACCCATCAAGTCGGCAGACAGCACCCCAACTTGACCCGGAATGATAATTTTAGGAATCAATCCTTGCTAATCTTGAGAGGGACATCCTAATGTGACCACACTAATGAAATGCCCCAGCATGCCACATTGATCTTTTTATGCCCAAGTTCATTGCCCATTTACCCGACCGTGTTATGAAAAGATATATAATTCAATGCCATTACTCTTTCTTTCTTTTCATTTCTTTTTGTTTTACGAATAATTCACCATGCACTCACCCTTGCATTCTATAGCTTGTGTGTCTGTGTGTGAGTATAAGTACTTTAATGTAAAATGAGTTAAGTGAGATTGTGAAAATCTCAAAACTTAAACTAATAGATAGAAGAATATCACATGTATATGAAAAGCATAAAAGATCCATTATCAAGTGATGTAAGATAATATTTTAACAAAATCAATTGTTTAGGCAGCACTAATCAGGCTTTTAGTCCATGTAGACCTTTGGTACGATTGGAGATTTTAGTGCCATCAACAATGATTCATCATTATCGCCATTATTGTGTGAAATAATACCTGCACATGACATAAATAAAATATTTCTCCAAGTAGGCTTTTGGTCGAGGGATCACAAAGTATGTATATGTGTATTTTTCTCAATTTTTATGAATGTATGTAGGTCTGATAAAGAAGGGTATCATGTTAGGTGTGCAATTTTGATTGAGGAAAGTTGGACGACGAGTGGTACAATATGGGACAGCTCAAGCGTGGTGCTGCTTCTCAACAGATACATCACATGCTTTTGTATGTTGATCCTGGGGGCACATACTGCACATGGACAAGAATTAATTGAAAGTCTCTCTCATTGTCCCCTCTTAGATGGGTTTCTCACGAGACATGCAAAAACATAGCATTTGGTAAGTTTATATTTTTATCAAGGCAAAAGGCTTCCCTTTCATTATCAAGGAAGAGACAGAAAATATTGGTCCAAACGTATTATATCATTTGAAATTGTGTAATCTAAACGACAACTAACTGTTCTTGAAATTTATCGTATCAGATTAAAGATTTGTAATATGATAGTTAATTAGTTAAATATGAAGTATGCACTAATTAAACTTGCTTTCGGCTATACGAGTATATAAGTTTTGTAAGTTGTTGAGGTTGAATTCTACTATGCTGTCGATAGAAGAATATGAGAGAAACAACCGCGAAAATATTTTTATAGTCTCTGTTAATAACTAAAGGAGATCCGGACGTCCCAAACAAACCAGGGTTTCCTAAAGTCGAGTTCGATTAAGAATGTTTCAGACCCATGACCTAGGGGATTTCAAACCTCTTATAAGTAAGCCTTGCACTACCAGGCTAACTATCGTGCAGCGGTGATAAATCCTATCATGAAACTCCATTTAGTATTTTTACAATAGTTACTTAGGACATGTATGACAATTATTCTAATTCTCTGATTTGTTTCCCGAAGTAAAAAGAAAAGATGAGAATCATATTTAATAACATAAATAATTCTAATTCTGATTATGTTCCTGAAAACAATTTTGGAGTAAAAAACAAGAACAATAAAAGGTTGATAAGAATCACTTTTGAGAATCACAAAACAAAATAAAGTCATATATCTCTCACTTTTCTCTTTCAGCTCTTTTGTCACTTTCTTTCGACCTAAAACAGAACGAGGTCTCATTTCAAAGAAAAATATATAAGATAATAAAAAAAAAAAATTGAAAAATTACAAAAATTTCAGAATCCCTAAAATAGAAGAAGCTTAGATTAGGCTAGCTTGATCTCAATTTCATAAATTGGGCCTCGATTCCCTTGACTTGTTCTTTTTTAGAAAAAATCATAAACACCTTTGAAATTAAACTGGAATAATATTTCTTTAAGCTCTTATGGCTTCATTAGGATTTTATGATGCTATTTATCAATGTTATGATCCCTTGATTGCACACGTAATTCTTTAATTGTGATTTGCCTAGGTTTATATACTTTACACTCAATTTAGTTCAGAAAATTTTGAAAAAAGATAAAAATAACCATCATGAACACTTAGCAAGCTCTCGTTCTTAAGTTTTTAATGAGTTAAGACTGAGATTTGATTTTTCTAGAACTAAAAAACGCAAACCATGTAGGGCAGTGCAATGCATTTTCCTTGCAAAAACGATAATGTCGCTACTGTCGGTTGTTTGCTCTTTCAAAAGAGTTCGATGAAACCTTATAATAAATGGAAAAAATGACTCGTGATGATTCTTGATATTTTTAATTTTAATATGCAATATGATATATAGGAGAGTCAATGTGAATTAATTTTCGATTAATTCGAATATATTATGAAATTTCACAAGTAACTACGCAATTATTTGACTTAAACGACAAAAGTTTGAAGAGCAATTGTTTTTGGGAAAAAAATTTTATATAGTTACTAAACACATTTCTATTTCAGTAACAAAAATTTTGGACAATTACCAAATGCATTCTGATTTTCTAAAACTCATTCAAGAAACAAAATTAGAAAAAGTTATTTTAATTAAAATCACATTTTCAGATCAGAACGATTGCCATATATACTCTTAATCAAATGACACCACCTCTTTCCAGTTCATTAAGTTATCTCCATATCCTTTCAAGCTATTTTGTTCATCTTTCCCTAGTCCATGTTTCCATGATCAATGCAGTCTTCCCTTGCCCCTCTCCTTGTTCTCTCTCTCTCTCTCTGAGAGGATACACGGCAATTTTTGGTGTAGAATTTACCGAAAATACATGGATTTACCACAATGTTATCACTTCAAGGGCCTAATACTCTAAAAAACCACTAACTTTAGTTTTTTATCGTTTTTATCTCATAAAAACCTCTAACTTAGGTGCAGTCTCAAATTTTTTTGTATCATAAAAATGCAATTCTTATAAAAAAAATATCTCATAAAAAAGTCTAACTTTAGGTCCAGTTTCAATTTACTCTATTTATTTTTCTCTCATAAAAGATCATCAACTTTTACTTGAGTCTTAAATATGCCTCCATTAACCCTCCATCATAATCGCCCTTAGGGGTTTTGAGGTCGATCTTCTATCTCTTGTGCTTAGGAATGTTTCATCTCTTGTGTCAAAGAGCTCGCGCTTGGGGTTCTCAAATAGTTCATGCTTATGAGTTTTCCATTTCTCAGTTGTCAACGGAAAACTTTGGACAAAGGGTTAATGGGGGTAATTTGTGATTCTTTGTGATTTTTTATGAGATTGAAAAATTTTTAGGGTAAAATTGGGATTGGACACTAAAACTGGGACCGGACCTTGGGAGTTTTCATAAGACAAATAAATTTTATAGTAGAATTGGGATAGGATCTAAAATTGGAGATTTAAAAAAAAATTTAGTGTAGAATTGAGAACTCAATCTGAAGTTTAAAGTTTTTTAGGGATATTAGACCTCGCTTCAGGTAATGTTGTCCATTCATCGGATCACGGACAGCTATCCTGCGTTTTATACCCTTCTTTACGCCGGAATCACTATCCGTAAAACTTAGCATCCATCTCACTCTTCGCTTCTTCCATCATTTCTATTGAAGGTCCGGAGGGAGAGAGAGAAGACCTGATGGAGATTGTTTATTTAGGATGGTGAGGTCTGAAGTAAGTGGACAAGCATGTGCCGCAATCTGATGAAAGAGAAAGGAAATGGAAACCAATATCTCCGTACCACAGATCCGAAATCCCATTTAGGCTCATAATGTAAGTTCTGTTTATTTCGTTTTAAATTCTAGTCTCTGCTTGTTCTGTGAAAGATAAATAGTTTGAAAAAAAATCATAAAATTATCGCTCGAGATAATTAGTCAATAAAAAAATTTTTATCATCGACAATAATTTATGTCTAAACATTCATGGACAACATTTTTTTAATTCATTCATTTTTGTAAGCGACATAAATCATTTTTTTAAGAAAATATTCTTCGAAACATTCATTTTTAGCGAAACAAACGGACCTTGAAATTGGATTAATCGTCAGCTCTGAGCCAGAGGAGAGCAATCCAAGCTTGGGGTACAGTAAATCACTTACTAGTGTTGGAAAGTTGACCTTAGCGCCTACTTGGTATGAAACTATTAGTTCAAAGTTCAAACCATACGTACATGTGTTGCGCTGGGATGAAGCTGTAGCGTGACGTGTCTATGTGTGTGTTTACGCGTTCGGTAATACATATTCTAAAACCAACGATACTTTTTAAAGCTGGGTTTGAGAGATTTCTAAAAGTTGCTGAGCATAGAGAGGTGGTTGCCAAACATCTTACAAATGCTGCAGTATCCATTTATTCATTTGTCGCAAAGAAAATCAGGAGTCAATCCCGACTTCTAAACAAAAGATATCATTATTCGCCTATTAGGAGCATTTAACTAGCAAAAGGCCACATAAAATTGCATTCTAATTGGTTGGACGTAGTGGATTAAGTAGGGAGACTAAGCGTAATTTTATCTTGTGGACAAGCCCGCAAGAGAGTGAAATTTGGCCGAGCCTGTAGTCCTCTCTATATAGCGAATCAGGCATGTGCATAGCACACTGAGAAGCCTAAACTACAAAAAGATTGCGCTCTCTAATCGATTCAAGGAAGACAATGAAACATATTTTGCTCAAGTTTTCGGAGAAAAATAGTCCATTTTCCTATCTTGAACAAACCACATGATCCTCTGCAGGGTCAACGTATGAAAGTCTGTAATCTCAGAAAAGCCCTAGGTCCTTGCCTTTATAAACATTTTCTTTCTCCTAACAGTCAAGGGTGGTGAATAATTAAGGAGGTAGCAAGACAGAGGGAGAGGTAGAGATACAATACAAAAGGGACGACTTGAAGCAGAACAAAGCTCCCTTTCCACGGTCCTTGCTCGCACCTTGTCGCCGTGACCAAAGGCCGTTGTTCGCCATCACACCAAACGACGGAATACATGTGCCATACTATGATTCGCGCAACATCAATATGTGATACCAAATAGGCATCACATTAAACAACATAAAAGGAAAAAAAAAACTTGAGAGAGAGAGATGGAGGTCCGTATGCAGCCGCCATTGCCATGAACTCAAGCTCTAATTTGCAGTAAACGGTTGTTCAAGCTCAAAGCTTGTGACCATCATAACCTCCCAGTGGTCGTAACCCTTACATCGTTTTGTAAACTATGAAACTCAAGGTCGCCACTGGCCCTTGAGCTTCTAGCGCAGCCAAGTGGCCATGGCGATTGATTGAGCTTGCAATCATAGTCGCAATGGTAGTTGTGAATAGGTACTAATCAGAATTATTGTACTATCTTGGATGTGTTGTGGGTTCTTCCGGGCTTCAGTGTTTTCCTTGTTTACTTTTTTATGTTCAAATTTAATAAATCTTACCTTGGAATCAACCAAATAACGATAAGTGAGATTTCATTGCAAAATTTCTCAGAGAAGCGAGACTTAATCGTTTTCCTCAGGAACGTAACGGTAGAAAAAGGCAATGGTCTCTTTTTTTACAATGAACGGTATTTATATACGATCATTTCCTT